>CATIWT010000011.1:0-184356 GCA_949699075.1 Asteroscopus sphinx | reverse complement strand
GGTCTCAATACAAGAAACCTCGAAAAAAAATCATTTATTCAACGTTTATGTTCCTGCACTATCTTCAAAACGGTAATACATACAAGCATCAGACTTAGTGTGATTGTAGTGCATTGCATACTATATAATTTAAAAACCAATATGAATATTATGGCAAACACAGAAATGTGTGGTGGTTAGAAAGAGATGCAAATATTCATATTACACCAACGGTGCACGTTGATTGCGCACGGCACGTTGATGTCTTTGAAGCCATCAACGCGCAGTACTGAGACCTTCAATGAACTCTCATAAATAAAATCTGTTTCTACGAGGTATCAGGTTGATGCATATGGGTAGTACGAACCCTTACTGCGCGAGTCCGACTAGCACTTGGCCGGTTTTTCAATTACATAAATACGTTTTACTACAATCCTCTGATTATTCGGTAACCTAAATGTAGCGTTATTTTCTCGTTTTGATTAGCCCTTTCGATGCGCTTAAGCTAAGCGAATATCCCACCCATGACCCCAAAGATAATCTAGTTATTTGTGTCCTTAGAACCGCACGCAGAGTGAAGCAAATTCAAGTTGGCCTTAAAAGGCTACATTCAGTACAGATTACCCGTGCCTATGTGTGTATCAGCGAACTTTTTACGTGCCGCTTGCTGGTACACATCGATAATTTTGTGCTTCAACTTTGAGGGAAACTTTGAATGAAACTATCATTCTACGTCTTATTACTCTATGTTTGTATCCTAAAGCGTGTGCTACACGGTGACCAACCAGCCTCCCCACCAAGGTGACCTTGGTGGGAGGTTGGTCGCTGACAGCCGTCGCCAGACAAAATTTGGTGACAAACCACTGTCTACATGGTTGGAAACCAGCAAGGTCACCTTGGTGGGAAGGCTGGTTTGTCGCCTTGTAGCAGACGCTTAATACCTGACCTTTTAAATTAAATAAGGCAATCGCTTAATACTAAAGAGGTTCTGTTCCAAACAAACAATCAAAAGCATGTCAAATTACTCCGAGCTTAACAACACAGTTACAGTGATACAACTCAATTTAGCGATTCATAGAGGAATAACTCAACGCTGACTATTTGAGTACTTGCTACGTGATCCCCAAAGCACTCACTTCGCTTGCAGCACTTCGTTTAAAGCTCTTTAATAACAACTCGGCGCTAATACAGCCCAAGATTAAGCGCATTATTATGTGAGTTGAAGTTAATTGCAATTATATTCCATATGTCACTATTAATTAAGGCTATTAATCTTTCATAATAAAATTGCCATCACAATGTGAAATTGGTTGTTCAGAACTGTCAACAGCAGTAATTAATTTGATGGCATTAATTTTAACCGACTTTTGCGATAAAATATGCTAGTTAAACATATTTAAGTGACAGGTTTCGTTTAGCACACGCCTTTTTGGGTAGAATAAATTGCCCAACAGTTACCTTTTGGAGCCAAAGATGATACATGAAATCGCGAAAAAAATATCTGCTGTTTTCCGACTTAAAAAAGGAGGAGGTTCTCAATTCGATTGTATTTATTTAATTTTTTTATGTTTGTACCTCAGAACTCCGTCATGTCCGATTTGGATTTTTTTATTTGAAAGCATTTAGAAGGGATTATACTTCCAGATTGGTCCTATTTTTATCAAAATCTAGTTCTGATGATGGGATTCATGTGAAATTGAGAGAACTCCTCAAATATTATAGGCATACACATAGCGATTTTCGTATAGAATAGAAGTGGCATACAGTATTCAAATTCTCGTAACTAAAGAAGTACAGTTGCGGTTCAGTTTCGATCAAAACAATGCTTTTCGTATTCTCTTATCTACGGCAATCGCTGTCAGAAACGAACTGCAACGTCACTGCAACTTGATCGGCGCGTCATGTAACTACGTGAATTAGGGCCCAGGTGTCTTAGGATACCAGTGCGCGTAACCGTGGACGCAGGTGTCACGAAAATTGTATTTTGCAGAATATCTAGCAAGGGGTCCTGGGTTCGATTCCCGGGTCGGGCAAAGTGTTATTGGGTTTTTTCATTAGGAAATTCTCAGTAGCAGCCCGGAGTCTGGATTTGTGCCCGGTCAATGGCAATAGGCTCGCCCCCTATTACATGGGACTATAACATAACTGGCGAAATGTGGGTGTACTATTACACCTCTGCCTACCCCTTCGGGGAAATACAGGCGTGATGTTATGTTATGTTATGTCTAGCAGCGAATGTTTTTACTTAATTTATTTTGCTTTGATTGCTAGAATCATGGTGAGCGCAATTGCGTATTTATGTGTTGGTGGCGGAAAACTGGCGACATCCGTTCCCGTAGTAAAAGACAGTAGATAACATTTCTATTATCTTATTATTTAGATTTCTATGGCTGATATGAACGTTATGCACTGACGGATGCGCTGATTGGCTAATGGCTACATTTATTTGTTGTTCTGTCTGTCTGATATTGCTTCAGTGTGTAGTTGACTTTGTACCTACCTTTTTGTGATAATGTTTTAAAACTTTAACACTTGATAAATTTGATATCCCTATTTGCCTTGTCACTTCTCTACTTTTCTCTGTCGGTACTGTATCACACTATTCACACTGTATGCCATCTTTATGAACAGACACGTTCTGATCTACCAGAATAAAGATGTTATAAATCGATTCTTAGATTGTTCAATCAGCGTTCTAGTTTCCAATCGTCCCAAACAAACTAGGATTTTTGCAATTATCCTGATGCTCGTATGTTTACGAGAATCTTTCTTAGATTTCAAGTACCCGGTCCGTTGCATTAGTCCAAGGATTTTGGCAAGATTCGATTTGTCCGTTTATTCTACGACATGTACCAGGCCCCTCAGAAAGTATTGCGAAAAAAAGTTTTTATATATGGGAGACTGGCCAGTTATAATGTTTTTCGAAAATATGATTATTTATAAGTAAAAATAAGTAAGTTCCAATTTCAAAATTTCCCTCCACATTTTTTGCGAGTTAATTCAAAGTATTGTGTCTCACTGAAATATGGATCTGCGCCGGGAACATTTTAGAGCTATGATTTTATACGATTTCAAGTGTCGCCTGAAACCGGATGAATCGTACGATAGACTTCAAATGGCATTCATGGATGAAGGCCCTTCCAAGGCAACCGTGTATCGTTGGTATAACGAATTCAAGCGCGGTCGACCAACTTTGGGGGATGACGAAAGAAGCGGTCGCCCTTTGACGGCTGTTACCGAAGAAAACGTGCTAGCAGTGAAAAATTTAATCCAAGACAATAGGCGAATTACATATCAGGAGATTCAACACATATTGAAGATTGGATCGGGAAGCGTTCACGAGATTCTACACAGCCATCTTCGCGTGAGGAGGATAGTATCACGCTGGGTGCCGCACAACCTCACCGATGCTCAGAAGCAGGCCCGGGTGGAATGGTGCCGTGATATGCTTAACAAATTTGAAGCAGGCTCGTCTCGGCGTGTTTACGACATCGTTACAGGTGATGAGTCCTGGATTTATCAATACGACCCAGAAACCAAGCGCCAGTCGACTGTTTGGGTGTTTCAAAATGAGCCAACGCCTACCAAAGTGAAGCGATCTAGAAGCGGGGGTAAGATTTTGATCGCTAGCTTTTTTAATTTGACTGGCCACTTGGTATCAATTCCCTTACGGGATCAAAGAAGCATTAATGCCGAATGGTATACTACCAAATGTTTGCCAGAAGTTTTCTCTGTTATAAGCAACAAGCGACCAAACACAGGGCTCCGCGGGCTACTGCTCCACCACGACAATGCACCTGCGCACACCGCACTCAAAACGAGGGACTTCCTGGACAGCACGCCAGTCAAACTCCTGGGTCACCCTCCTTACAGCCCTGATCTAGCACCGTGTGACTTCTTTTTATTCCCAAAAATAAAAAATCAGCTCAAAGGGATACAATTTTCGTCGCCGGAAGATGCGCTGGCTGCGTTCGAGCAGGCTGTAAACGAGGTGTCTGCGGCGGACTGGAAAAAGTGTTTTGAAAACTGGTTTAGGCGCATGAATCTTTGTATAGAGGCTGGTGGAAAGTACTTTGAAAAGATTTGATAAAAATATATGTACGTATAGAACAATTTTTTTTAGTTTCGCAAAACTTTCTGAGTGTCCCACGTATATCATCTATATTACTCGAAAAATTGTTCAAAACCTGATATTTATTTTTGACGACCTCTGTGGTCTAGTGGTTCAAGTGTCGGACTTCTGATCACAAGGTCGTGGGTTCGATTCCCAGACACAAATATTTATGTGATGAACATACAAGTGTTTGTGTTGGTTTGGGTGTTTCTTATATAATCTAAGTATGTATTTACAAAAAAAAAGTATATATATAATATAATATTATATCCATTGTCTAGTACACATAGCACAAGCTCTGCTTAGTTTGGGACTAGATGGTGATGTGTAAAATGTCCCAAAAATATTTATTATTTATTTATTTATTATTTATAGCTAGTAGGTGTACCATACACAGCACTTGTCTACAAATTCAGGGATTACGTCGTTCATAATTTGGTATACTACACAATTCCTTTAACATTTTCCATAAAAAAGAAGAATATGTTTGCTAAACAAGCACGTCTAAATAGGTATCATTTCGATAAAGCGTCCTTTTATGTCAATAAATATATCGGCAGGCGGTATGAAAGATAGCTCTTTGTAGGCATTATTAGCACATGTTAGCTACGTATCTTACTTTTATGTACACGATTTTATGTTCAACATTACTTGAAACCGTTTTATGAATTACAAGGTATTTTTAATAGCCGGGAAATAAGGGAATAAAGAGAGAGTATTAAGTTCGTTTGAATTAGGTATTATATTGGTGTGATTTGGAAGATATTAAATAAATATATCTGAGACAAACGATTTTTATATGATTGATTCACATTCCGCAGGAGCGCATATTTTTTGTTGATTGTTTATTTTGATTTATTCTAATTCACAGTTCTTATTTCATTCGGCGAAGTTTAGCTGTCATCAGTTTAAAAAATTGCTTACATATTAATATTTGGTGCTGGCTGTCCAAAGTTATTATGCGCAAAGCATTGTATAAAAGCAGTCTATAAAACTGGCAAGTCGCATGAAACATGAATTTATAACTATTTCAATCTCCAGTTTCCTGCGAACATCTTTTGCTTTAAAACTGGATAATATGGAATTCCAAGAAAGATTTTCGATTCCAATTTTACGAATCAAATCCGGCCACAAATCTATGGTCTAATGCTCAATAATCTAAAGTGTTATGGAAGAGTTACCTAAAATTATCTTTTCATTTGAAGCAGTCAGACTGATGTCAACATACACATTTTCTGATAACTTAAACAAAGTTTCGTATATTCAAATTACTCAAACAAATTTCATATTTTCGAATATCTTAAACAAGGGTAATGCTCTTTTCAACATGGTGTTATGATAATGATTCCTGAAATAATAAAAATACCATTTCGTGAACATTTCAAAAAGAAGACTTTTCACAGCAAGTAATGTGTCATGTTTGTTTGTACTGTCTGTCTGTGACTAAAACAATAATATTGTTTGAAATCTGAGAAACTCGTGCTTATTTAGAACACAGCGTCTGAAACGTTTGATAAGAAAAAAATGGATATTTAAAGTATCACGTGTCAATATCTGAAGAAGTACTATGTAATTACCGATTCCTTAGTTTATTCTCGCTTTCGTCACTCAATCTCTTTTTCTGACCGGTAATAAAAGAGGAAGATCCGAGTTAGTGTAGAAATTAGTGAAGCTTGGAATTAAGGGACTAATACAAAAGTATCATCTTCTCTCCTTGACTGAACAGAGGCATAAAGAGACATTAACGTAAATACTTAACGCACTATTATGTGATTCAAGTGAGCACATTTGTAGTTACCATCTATAAAGAGAGAACAGTGCGTGTTTGCCAGTTCCAGGAAAAATAAAAGAAAATTGTCTTGTAACAACTCTCATTACCGTTCATTCAATCAGTGTCCTGTAGAAAACAGCTATATAAGTACATGTACTTGTAAAAAAAAGTTGTTACAAATTGTGCACTCTTGTACAGTCACGTGCAAGAATGTTTCTGTACTCATATAATATACAACATAATATTTTCTTATGAAATAATCATAGAACCGCAGTTCAAGAATACGTTTCAATTCGCAGAGGCTACCACTTGTTTCTAATGATGTTATACATTTAATCAGTCTAACTAGGGACACTAAACAGTGCCTGTGGTAAGAATTAAAAAAACTAACCCATCTGACCACGTCCACCAGTCTAACTATGGACACAGTAATTTAATTAATCTAAGCACGGACAATACTGAGGAAAATACTGGAGGGCAAGATAGATGGCAAAAGGAGCAGGGGAAGATGGAAATAAGCCTGGATTGACAACATCAAGAGCTGGACCAACATCAATGTCGCTGCCAGTCTATGTAGACTGGCACAAGATAGAAACAAATTCCGTGCGGTGGTCGCTGACATCCGATGAGGATATGGCAAAGGAAGAAGAAGAACCACGGACGCTGAACAGTGGCCGTGGTCAGATCAATCTAACAACGACATAATCGGCACATTACTGTTCTACATCTGGGAATGGGCCCTCTTCTCAGTATGAGAAGGTTTTAAGGCCTTAGTCCACCACGCTGGCCTAATGTGGGTTGGCTGAATACACACATAATCAAGAACAATATGGAGCACTCTTACATATGCAGGTTGCCTCACGATGTTTTCCTTCACCATTAAAACAAGAAACAAGTTATACATTTACCTCGATGAAAAAGTATGAAAGTTGTTGCGGGCAGTCTAATATCGGAAAGTCGGTAAATTGGCTAACTTAAGCTAACACTCAGACGAGAAAAAAAAAAAGTAGGTAAGCCTACCCGGTTTGTTTGTGTACGTGCCTCACGCACACTCTTACGTCGTAGTGCGCTGATCGAACGCCTAGTGGCGTTTCGTTTATCAAATTACGCACACATAGTTCGGTATGCTGCTTCACTTTTGTTATAGGTATATGGCGCGAAGTCCTTTTTAGGGTTCCGTACCCAAAGGGTGCAAACGGGACCCTATTACTCTCGCTACGCTGTCCGTCGTCCGTCCGTCCGTCCGCCCGTCCGTCCTTCCGTCTGTCTGTCACAGGGCTATATCTTTGTAACGGTAATAGATAACCATTTGAAATTTTCACAGAAAATGTGTTGCTATGAGGTGTATCACGACAAATACTAAAAACAAAAAAAAGTCTGAAACCAAAGGGGGTCCCCATACAAGAAACCTCGAAAAACATGTATTTTTTTCAACGTTTTTGTTCCTGTTCTATCTTCAAAACGGTAATACATACCAGCGTCAAACTTGGTTTGATTATAGTGCATACTATCTAGTTTAGCACCAAATACTAAAAACAGGACAAACAGACATATGTGGTGGTATCTACGGAAGAAAGAGATGCAAAAATTCACATTTCGCGTACGTTCGTTGATGTCTTTTGATAAACTCTCGTAAATTAAATCAGTTTATATGGGGTATCAGGTCGATGGGTGGTACGGAACCCTTACTGCGTGAGTCCGACTCACAGTTGGCCGGTTTTTTTTCTCGCCCGTGACTTAACATCAAGATATCGGTTTTTTGTTGAGTTGTAATAGTGAAATTTATTCTAACATGCAGCCTCATCTGTTTTAACCATACACTTATTATACCTACTAGGGTTTAACTTAACTTTATGGCCCAGACCTCTTTATTCCGTAACCCAAACAAATCATGGAAACTTCTGAAGAAATTTTTTAAATGTGTAGTTTCACAATATTTGGGTATCGCTACGTTGTAGTTCTCTCAATTTGGCTTCGTGTTTAATTAGTACATTTTATTGCACGTGACTGTATACTCGTTAGGGTTTTGACTTGCTTGAGTTATCATTATCGTGACGTGGGCGAGCCGGGTGACGGGGTGACGCAAATCGCGATTACTATTCATTTGGTTATTTTAACTATGCTCTTACGTAGTAGTACAAGAAAAAGTATGTATTTTTGCAAATAAAATAAAGTTTGCAAGATGTCATTTACTAAAAGGTAAAATTTAAAATAAGCCCAATATGTCTAATTCAAACACTTTGTACGTGATTTTTTGTAGCAGTGATAGCCTAGTGGTTGAACGCTTGCCTTCCATGCAGGAGGGTGTGAGTTTGATCACGGCCCGCACCTCTGACTTTTCGAATTCATGTGCGGATTTATATTCGATTATATTGACGACGTCAGTGGTCTAGTGGTTCGAAGTTCGGACTGCTCGATCACGAGGTCGTGGGTTCGATTCCCACAGGACACAAATATATGTGTGATGAGCATAAGTGTTTGTGTTGGTCTGGGTGTTTCTTATGTATTATGTGTAGGTATTTACAAAAAAAAAGTATATAAGTATTATATCCATTGTCTAGTACCCATAGCACAAGCTCTGCTTAGTTTGGGACTAAATGGTGCTGTGTAAAAATGTCCCAAAATATTTATTTATTTTATTTTTATTATCACTTGCTGTAACGGTGAAGGAAAACATAGTAAGGAAACCTGCACACCAGAGAGTGCTCCATACAGTTCTCAATGGTGTGTGTAGTCCGCCAACCCGCACTAGGCCAGCGCGGTGGATTAAGGCCTTAGCCTTCTCGTATCGAGAAGAGGCCCGTGCCCAGCAGTAGGACAGTAATGGGCTGGTTATGTAGGTATGTATGTGATTTTTTGTTACTAAATGTAACGAAATCTTTTCAAACTCAAACCAGTCGAGAGTAAAGTCCATCCGCTCAAATAGTGGCAATACACCCAAACAGCATGTAGAAATGTAATGTACATAATATAAAATGTATATTTATTTAATCCATTATTTATTTATTTTATTAATATTTTATTTTTGTGGCGACCACGTACAGTAGGTATGCACAATTTAACTTGACCGGAATGAAGTTGTCACAAAACCGTCGCAGTAATCATTTTATGGTTATCAGTTGGAGGCGGGGAAACATGCGCAGTAACGAACTTCTCTCCGGCCAAGTTATTAACCGACGAAAAAAAGGAGGAGGTTCTCAATTCGACGGGTATTTTTTTATTTTTTATTTTTATGTATGACCTCGCATAACTTTTTACAGAGTGGTCCGATTTTGATAATTCTTTTTTTAATGGATAGGGTATATCTCGAAGTTGGTCCCATTTAAATTTTAAAATCAAAATCCACCCCTAAGAGTACTAAAACAGGGGATGAGTGTTTGTTCACCCACTGAATTCTTACCTGTTAACCGATTCTGTTGAAACTTGACACACATAAATATAGTTCTAGACACTACGACATAATGGAGACCTGGAGTTAGATTTTAACCACAAAAAAATTAAAAATTAAACTTTTTAACAAAAAATTGAACCGACGAAAACAGAAACTGTAAAGCGGAAAATAACTAATTATGAGTCGGCGCCAATTGGGGGAGGCCAATGTCCAGCAGTGGACGTCTTTCAGCTGAAACGATATACAATTGTACAAATGGCTCCAAATTATAACAACAATAACGTTATGATAACAACATCAATAAGTACATAAAACGAATTATTCCACAGCGATTCTGTGCGAAATCCAATACGCGCCTAAGTATACACAATTCTACATAAATTATGTAACACAATTGGAAACACGTCGAACGGTAAGGAGTCTCGTGTAGGATTTGCTATGAAATCGCGTTTAATCGAGCGTTTTCCTAAGGCTTCACTCAGAATGCCAAGCGATCTGAGATTTGTATCAATCGTAGCGTATTAACTTTCACGTGCATAATAAATATGAAATGTAATGATTTAGTACTATGTTTCAACCTATGGGGCGGTATTTTAGAAAGAAAGAAAACCTTTAATTTGACACAAACTGAAACACGTACATAGAAGTTTGTATTATATCTTATTTAGGTACTTTATTAATATATCGTATTTAGGTACAAATTTGTTCCGTGTGGAGCCGGACGTAAAGAATAGCACCACCGTCCACCATCCTGTATCTTCTCGTGAGTGTCGTGAAAGGTGACTAAGGGATTCACCCGATTCACCAGAGGATGGGCAGCAGCGTTCTCTGAGTATTTAACCAACCAACTACGATCGCCAACCCGCCTGGCAAACATGGCTATTATGGTATTATATTTGGAGGAGGCCTATGTCCAGCAGCTGACGTATTTCGACTTCGACTGAAATTATGAGGTACAAATTAATCGATTTTTGAGGGCAGTTCTACCGATTTTTCATTTCAAAGTTCGAGACCACTGCATCAAGGTGAACGGGCGTGTTACTCACGCTTTAGAAGATCAATTTTGTGTTTTATTTAATCACCTGTCCCAAACACGAAGACACCACAGGCGGTAAATACAGTTTGGCATAATAATCCCCAGTTTCTGGAAGGCTGATGAATTTGATCTGTTGTCAAATCTAATGTCAGCTTCTGTGATTGGCTGGCCAAAATATTAACAACCAATCACACCGCTTGACCTGAGATTTGACAACTGATTAGTTAATTTTTGCGTTGATCAGTCTTTCGGAAACTGGGGATAAGTCATTCATTAATTTAAACTTTGTAAACCAGCCAAGTGCAAGTCGGACTAGCAGTAAGGGTTCCATATTCCATACCACCCATCGACCTGCTACCCCGTAGAAACTGATTTAATTCATGACAGGTTACCAAGACCTCAACGCGCTCTGTTGCACTGTTAATGAAATATGAATATTTGCATCTCTTTCCTACACATGTACCACCACACACATTGTTATTCTAAAGATAGAACTAGAAACCTTTCCAATCTTGTTATTTTAAAGATAGAACTGCCGCCCTAGCCAAGTTCACAATCTACAATCATCTTCTTCTTCTACAATAAAAAACAATCGAAAAAGTCATTCGTTGAGATATGTCATTCCCATAAATTTTGACTGTTTTCTATTAGCGTTGATGATTGTAGATTGTCAACTTGGCTAGGGGGGCTGAAGCATGTTATTACTGAAATAACATCAGAACATCAAAAAGTATAATGTAATAAAAAGAAACAGAAATAAAAAACAATCAAACATGCCAGTATTTTTCTTGGCGTGACTGCCTGCAACATTGAAGCGTTCTTCTAATCAGATTATGGAGAGCGGACGGTGTTACGTTATGATAACATCAGACTCTGTTTATCATGGCGAGTGTGACCGGAGGCCTCGACGGAAACTGAATGCCGAGTTACAGCAACAGGTAGTCTCTGTCACAGTAAATATATAGCTCAAGCAGTACTGAAACTACGTAAAAACGATCGAAACGACGCACTCACGCAGACGCACGCTTCAACAAGACCCATAAGCGGCATCGCAATGCTGTCTGTCTCGGGTACCGAGTCGAGACGAGTGGTCACGTTTTGAATTTATCTGTGTTGCGCGACAGTCAGTCCGCGATATATTTTTTTTGTATCGTGTATTAATTAATTTGTTGTTTTGTTTATAATTTAGGTTACGAAAGTTGTCAAATATCACCTACTGAGTTGAAAAAAGTTGCCGCCATTTCGAACCGATTGCTTTCAAGATCAATATTTGGGGATCTATATGGTCTCCGACAACGAGTCCGTTATCACTTTTAGTTATAAAATCGATTTCTGTTTTCATTATACACGCCGAAATTTGAATCGCTTATTTCCCGAAAACGGGTCAGTGTACTCATCGTTATGAACAACTTTTACTATGGGACCAACGCTGAAATCGCGAAAAAAAAATCTGGTGTTCCCTACATTTTATCGATTTAAGTGAACACAAATGTAGGGACCAATTGATTTTTTTTCGCGATTTCAGGGTTGGTCCCATAGTAAAAGTTGTTCATAATGATGAGTACAATGACCCCTTTTCGGGAAATAAGCGATTCAAATTTCAACATGTATAACCCAAATAAATGTTTTAATAAATAATAGTAAAAACTTTTCAATTTTACAAAATTTAAGAGTGACTACCCTAATGGAGAGCAGCTAGTTATCTCAAAAAAGGCCTAACTAGCTGATATACAGCGCTAACTATACAAAAACCTTTTTCGATTTTACAAAAAAAAAGTGGACAACCCTAACGCTCCAATGGAGCGTAGGTACTTATCTCAAAAATTGGCCTAGTTTCGGTACTGTCTATTTATTTACTGTACTCTGTCTTTAGTGGGTATTACCTATTTTTGATACACGTGTTCCTTGTTTTTGTGATTGTTTATAAACGACTTTCTTGTGTTTATACATTCGCTATCTTTTATTTACATTCGCTTTTCAATCAGCCCAAAATATTCTTGTTTCTTGTTTTAGGTACTTTTCCTATCAATATTATAAATGCGAAAGATGGATGTTTGTTCGTTTGTCTGCCCTTCAGTCACGCTGAAACGGCTGAACGGATTTGTATGAAATTTGGTGCATAGATATACCATTACCCAAATTAACATATATAGGCTTATTATCTCGGGAAGATAAACAGTTACCGAGGGATGCGCGATAGCTAATTTTTGTGATGAACCGAATTATACACGGGTGAAACCGCGAATAAAGCCTAGTAATTTATAAAGTTAAATACGAATGTACATTGATAATATTGACTTGATAACTTTGATTTTCATGCTTTAATTAAAATGTATTTTAATTCCATCAACATTGAATGATCGACTTATAATGTTCAATTAATAAAACCAATACTCCACTTCATTTGGTTACAAATAAATGTGGAAATGACGAGTAAATTACTATACATATAGAACGCTTTACAAAGGTTTATTAATGTCTCATTACCGAGCAAAAGCCTCTTTCCGCTTTGAAGTTTGTACATACAAGGAGACTGGAAACGTAATCACGTTTAAACGTTGATTGAGATTACAGTATGTAACGTCCATCTGCTAATTAGTGGCGCCCTATGCTTTCGAGGACACTTCTAGTAACAAAGAATAGCGTTTAATTTTATCTTGTGAGCAGGGTTGCCAGATCAATTTTACAAAACTACCAAACATAGCCTGGCGAAGGGATTTAATTAGCAATAAAACACATACTATTGTTGTTCTATTGCAATGTATTGCTGAAAGAGCCGTACGCACGTAATTTCTTACACTAAAAGAAGATCAACAAACCGTACATAATATGGTCTGAGTGTTCGTCATCTACTTGACTAATCCAACTGGAGAATCTTTCATCATGCAGTCACTAATTTTAAGGGTACATGAAAGTGACATGAATGTACAAAAAAATACCGAACCACTCTTACTTTGGTATTTATGTCATACCAAACACCGATGGCACAGGGTTGAAATGCCGAACAGTTCGGTAAAAACCGAACACCTGGCAAGCCTTGAGAGACATTAATTTTATTCTTATTAATTAAAAAAACTGCTACCAGATTTTTTTAGCAACTTTTATAAAGTCTTATAATTTTATTTATTTGGGTCTAACGCCACTATTTGAACGGATGGATTATTGTATACTATTGACTATTATTATACAACATGTTATTGAAATAACGAAAACCTCTTAATCGGTCATTGTACTCATCAGTATGAACATCTTTTTCTATAGAACCAACAAAGAAATCGCGAAAAAAAATCTTGTGTTTTCTACATTTGTGTTCACGAATTGACAATATGTAGGAACCAGCTGTTTTTTTTCCGCAAATTCAGGTTTGGTCGTATAGTAAAAGTTGTTCATAATGATGAGTACAATAACCCCTTAAGAGGTTTTCAGTTATTTCAATTGTATACATACATACATTATACGTTGTATATGTGTGTACTAAGTCCCACACAAAGATATAAATTTATTCTTTCGATATGCAAGTAGATTCAGTGTTATACATTCCTGATCACATTGAGGACCTTCTGACCTTCTGACCTTTATATAGTTGGTATTTGCTAGACTAGTTATGACGGTATCTGTTTATTCCGATCTCATCTCCGTTTGAAAATATTACAAGGACACTCGCAAACATCATTCGCCCACTGAGTTTAAGCATGTGGAAAAATCTGTTGCTCGAAAAAAGCTAGATATGCAATACAAATCACTATTAGATTCTCCGACACGTAAAGAACTGAAATTAATCTCAATTAGGTACTTTTACTTCTGGGTGAAGTGTGTAAGGGACTTTACTCATGACGCGACGCGATGCGAGCGATATCGCATCGATTGTCGACTCGAGTTGTACGTACGTTCTAATTGATACCAAAAATATTTCCAACAGATTACTAGTTGCGCAACAGAAGAAAATCGCGCGCAAATCGAAACAAGTGCCAGCGCTCGCACTCCCCCGTACATTTATTTTAAATAGGATCGCAGGTCATTAGAACGTACACACGGCTACACATCAAGCTGTACATTACAGTATAAGCTGACCTCGCATTGTATAGGTCAGCCTTTACTGGTTTTGTACAGCTTGATGTGTAGCCGTGTGTACATGCAATTCGATATCGAGCAGATCTGAGAGCGATATCGTCAATCCATGCGATCTTATCTGAAGACATTTGCGATTTTTAATACATTTTCTTCGAACACATGTTGTTGCGATATCTGACTGATATCGGCAATCGATGCAATTCTTTGTCGCGTCGCGCCATGAGTAGTCCCTAAGCCGTTTTACAGGTTGATCAGAACATCGTTTCATAATAATAATAGTATTTGACAATATTTTTCATTAGAAATCATGAAACAATTAGAAAAAAGATGAGAAACAATAAAAAAATCTAATGAAATATTTATATACAGGTAGAGTTTTAAAGATAGTGCTGGATGGCCAAATCTGAAACTATAATGTACCTATATGTCCTTTGATTTTCCACATAACAGTCCTTTGCAGGATTTGTACCTTATCAATTGGTGCAATAATATAGTTTTTTTTTTCAATAAAGATTGATTTCGATTCCTGGCAGTTCCTTTTTCAAAAATATAAAATGCACTTTTCTCTAAAATCGGGCTCACGACTCCATTGACGATTTTAGTCTATACCTTATATTACCTTTACCTTTTTATTTTACCCTGCAGCACTATTTTCAAAACTCACCCTGTAGATATAAAAATGCCCAAGTTATAAGCCCATAAGCCTTTTACGAGACACAGACAGTACTACTGCCATTTGACGTCATAACTCATAACTCATTAACGCCATTGTAACCTTACTACAGAGTGTACAATGTCCGTTTCGTACGACAAGGGCAGAAAATGCCCCCTCCGAAAACATAAAAAGCTTATATCTCTTCCAATTCGCCATCAATTTTAAAATTTCTCTAACAAATCGTATTATTTTTAGTCTTCTTCTAAATAAATTCTGATTTTTACGAGTAGTTCAGGACAGTCAAACGGTCCTAAGAGTCCTACCGTTTGCGCGTTCACTAAGAAACATATATCATTAATGTTACGTCTTACATCCAACTGTAAGAAGTGGTACTATTGTAGGTAGGTATGTGCAAACATTTCCAAACTCCAAAGGAACTCAAAACTTTTAAATACTTACCTAAAGGTGAACATACATTATAATGAGACTCGGTCTTCTTACATGTTAATTTTGTTCATAATAATATTCTCTCTAGTCTAGCCTCAAATACTGCTACATGCGGAAGTTTAAATAAAGCATCTCGAGATCACATCTCAACAGTCTTTTTTTTTAAATTAACTTTGTTACGTTTCCGCAAATCTGTTGCCGAGCGAATAAACAAGTTAGGTACCTACCTACCCACAAAAACATACTTGATAATTTTAATTATGAGTCAACGTTGTTTAGAATGAGACAGAAATTGAACTGTGGGTTATAAGTAGGGTTGCCAAACGTCCCGTATACACGGGACTATTACCGTATTTCACCATCGAGTCCTGTATTCCAGTTTGTCCTGTGTTTGTCCCGTTTTCTTCATAATATGCGTATAGGCTCAGTGAAAGTAAAATCGACTTAAAAATGTGACTCGGCGAAAAAAATAAGCCCCTTTCTGGATCTTCTTCATGCATACGCATACGTAATTCAATCAATGATTGTCTAAACTTTATTGTTATTAAAGATAGATACATAGATAGAATATACTTTATTAAACATATAAATTGTGGAAAGAAAAATTCGCTCACGAGCAGGATTAGAACCTGCGACTCCTGGCTCAGTAAAGCAGTGCATTATCCGCTAAGCTACCGTGAACTCTGGTTCGTGGTATCGAATTTAACCTCCACTTTGTATTCGTCTTTGTGTGACGTTAGCTTTATGTATTAAGAAACAGACCGTGTTCCTTGTTGATTATTTTATGAGAATCGGCCATTGCCTTCCCACTTTTTTGGTGTTTTTATTTATTTAGCACTTAAACGTCCTGAGAACGAAACGAGAGACGGCAAGCATGTGAAGGACGTTGAAAGGAGAGTGAGTGCTGGTAATGAGGTGAATGAGGCGCTATGGGTGTCGGAAAAGGCACGGCTGGCTGTTCAGTGCCTACACTTATGTATGGTAGTGAAAATTGGGTATGGTAGAAGAAACATGAAAGCTGAATAAATGCAGTAGAAATTAGAGCTTTAAGAAGTATGTGTGGTGTAACATTGAGAGATAAAGTAAGGAATAAGGTGATAAGGGAGCGTTGTGGAGTGAAGAAAAGATTAAGAAATGTATGTTAAGATGGTTTGGACGTATAGAGAAGATGGACGAGAGGAGATTGACGAAACAAGTATACGAAGCGTGTGTGGATGGAAAAGTTGGAAGGAGACGACCTCGGCGAACGTATCGCGATCAAATCGCGGACGTTCTCAAAAAATGCCAGGTTAAGAGTATTCTAAACCGACGAGCATGCATGACGAGGTTAATGGACGTAGATGAAGCGAAAGAGGTGTGTCAGGATCGTAGCAGGTGGAAATCCATAGTCTCTGCCTACCCCAATGGGAAACAGGCGTGATAATATGTATGTATGTATGTACGTCCCGTATCAGTTTCTGGCAATTATGGCAACCCTAGTGATAAGTATTGTTTTTTCGTCTTGTACTGTTTTGTACTTTGCAAACGGAAAGATAACTTGAGATTTCCCACGGGATGGCCTGAGCTTCGATGCTCACTGCAAATATTTGACCACCCCGTCGATCTTAACCATAACAGCCGAAATGTTTGTGCAGGGACGGTACATTTCTAAAAATTGCTTTAGATATTCACAAGTGACATTTTATTTACCTGTTTATATATAAAACGATAAGTTAGGAAAAGTAAATATTATTGTAGGTCTGACTGAACACGGAACGTCGAATTATTTGTAACACAATGACCTAGTTTCGGCTCGTACCGATGTTATCCACCTTCGTAATGGAATATGTTGATAAAAATATTGTTTGTACAATTTGTGTGTTTGCGATACAAGTAGGTATGTGTAATTGAAGGGAAAATAGGGTACATGTCGAAAATCCTAGCGAAGTACACGAAACATAATCTTTCCTGAAATGTAACAATAATTTGATGTTCAAATATGTTTGTAGAAAGCATTTTACTCTCTAGCACAGAATATCTAATAGTACTAACGTACAGAACGGCCACTCACTGCCCCCCGCCAATTTAAGATTCCTCGCCCGCGCCCCGCAAGCACCCGTTGTCTTAGTCTGACGGCAATTGGACTGCAATATTGCAAAGGATGTCTATCGCCTGTCGCTATACAAGCACGCCATCTCTGAGAACTACTGAGAAGCGAGTCGGCATTACGAGCGGCGAGCATCCCTAACCTACACGTGTGTGTGCGTTCGTGTACAGATGTTATATTGTGTATGTAGGTGGTGCTAGCATTTATATTGTATTGAGTGGCCGAGGTGTGTCTCTAGACAAACTTCCTTCACTGAATATTTTATTTATATCCATCTGTAACATGTACCTATGCTAGTACTACTTATACTCCATTTATAATAACATTAAAATAATAACGCTATTTCTCTATCTGTATTTCGATATAAGCGTATACTTAGTTTCTTTAGTTTACGATAAATGTAAAGCAATGTAATCTATTTCCCATTTAAATATACTTAACTAAAATGCAGTAATTTCAATAACCATCGTTATTTCGTCTTTATTTTTCTAATGTCATAGATGGAGTATAGGTATTATTAATTTAAGGAAAAGTGTTTCTGCATCCATGAACATATTCCTATTACGTAGAGCGCACTCAGGTAGGAGACTAATTTAATTAATATACGATGTTATACATTTTAATTAATTAATATAAATCCTTAATTTTTCCTTATCGTTACACTAACGTACTAAACAATAAATGAAATTATACTATCCATGCCGGAATAAGAGTCCTTTCTGGAAAAAAAAACAACCGAAGGAAATTAAATTAAGTCAGTTAGCCACAATATTTTTTTTATATTTCCCAAAGGAGTTCCCAGACGCGTGTTTTTTAATTTATCAGACTCTAGTCTACGCCCGCGGCTTAGCCCGCGAATAATTCGTTTTATGACAGAAAGATGTTCCCGGGATAAAAAGCAAAATATATATTAATCCGGGCTATGGTCTAACTGAGTGTGTGCCAAATTTCATTCAGATCCGTTCCGCCGTATTAGCGAAATTACAGGACCAACAAACAAATAAACACCCATACTTTCGCATTTATAAAATTAGTAGGATTATTTCAAACATCGAGGTGAACTGCTGAGAACTTTCTAACAGAGGTCTCATATTTAAACCACCATTTGAACCTAAGACGTCATACATATCTACTACTAGACGAATGACTAATGAGGTAATTTACTAAAAGATTAAATTTCTAGTATCGACACAACGACCATACAATTATGTATATATAAATGATATGTCGCCTATAGCGCAAAGTTTGAAGACAAAGGTCTTCAACCAGTGTGTCCTGCCTGTCATGACTTACGGCGCCGAGACGTGGACACTGACAGTTGGGCTAGTCCACAAGTTGAAAGTCGCTCAGCGAGCCATGGAGCAAGCTATGCTTGGAGTTTATTTGAAGGATAAAATCCGTAACGAGATTATCCGGAGAAGAACCGGAGTGACCGACATAGCTTGTAGGATCAGTAAGCTGAAGTGGAAGTGGGCTGGCCATGTCTGTCGAAGGACCGATGGCCGCTGGAGCAGACGAATCCTTGAGTGGAGATCGTGAATCGGCAAACGCAGCGTAGGGCGCCCCCCTGCCAGGTGGGCCGACGACCTGAAAAACGTGGCTGGGGGGGACTGGATGCGGAAGGCAGAGGACCGAGTATTGTGGCGCACCTTGGAAGAGGCCTATGTCCAGCAGTGGACTGCGATAGGCTGAGTTGATGATGTTGATGAAATTATATTTAAAGGTCACAGCTCATTAGAGCCACCCAGCACCCAACCAGCACGGCCTCGTCGTTCGGCGTCTACTCGTTGTCGACAGATGGTCCACGGCTAGACGCCTCGTTGTCACCAGTGAACGTCGCGTGGTCAACCAGTGAACCTCGCGTGGTCAACGAGTTAACATCGCGTAGTTAACGAGTGAACATCGCGTGGCCCACGAATTTTCGAGTAGGTCTACACGTATGTTTCATTTTGTCAAATTTTACAATACAATTCAATTATTTCTCGCATTGTCCTCGCGTGAATCACTGGCGGACAGCCCGCTGTCCACTCAGGACTCGTGCATTGGCAACAGTTGGCAATGCGCCGCAAGGCAAGCATGTGAGCAGCGAGTTGTCACCGAGTGATCCAATCGCCGTCCGCGCGCGGACAGCTTACGACCGAGGCGATCCGGTGACGCTACAGACTTGATGTAGTGAGCGCATTAGACATGCGATAAATGTATCACTGAACTGATAAGAGAAATACGTATCATTACGATCAAAAGATACGTATCACTCAATTGTATCAGTAGTTCATTTCGTTCAGTAGGTTAGAGATAGTTCCCGCTCTGCTGTTGATTTAGCTCAGTGTTCATAGTCCACTTATCTTCTTGTCCGTAGTTCAGTAAGATAGTATTAACTAAATCATAAAAATGACTAAGCGTATCATAAATATCGTCCATGTTTCTCTAACTTATTTAGGTAGTTTATTATTACAAAAAAAACTTAATTTATTGTTTCCTATGAAATTAGTGAAACGAAGACACATTCGGATACACTGATACGATTTGGGAGCAGGTGAACGAGAGATATATTGATGCATAGCAAGTTAACTAGTTCATTTTTATCTTTCGTTCGCGAACTACACATGTCTGGAGCGCATATCCATAGAAGTCCATATTATAAAGAATACTAACCGCACGAAGCGAGAAGCGAGGCGGTGCGGGTCGGGTGCCGGGTGGCTCTAATGAGCTGTGACCTTAAATGCGCTTTCCGTTAAGGCATTCCAAGCCATTGCACTGTATTTCGAGTGTGAATGTATATTTTTTATGTTTTTAACTAACTTTAATGTTAAATAAGTAGGTACAGTCGACCGACGTGATCGATTGACGTGACAATGGTAACGTGGTAACGTGGTAGTTTGACCTTAACAGCGTCTTTACTTTGTAAGCGTTATGGGCATTATCCGTAATTCAAGTGTTACCACTGACGTGCGGTGAATGTACATAGATTGAGTGAAATTAGTTTTCTTTTTTTTTTATAAAATAATTTTGTTTCTTATTGTACAAAAATATCTACAGTCCCGTATCACGTTATGTTTGAGTACCAGGTCAATGGGACACTCATTCTTCCATACAATGTTATATAGGTTTATTATTACGTCGTAAGACCATAAAGGCAGGATTTAATATAAAAAAAACCTAATACTAGCATCCTGGGACTACGAATAATACACCAAGTTTCTAGCCAAAACAAAATTCTGCTACAAAAATTAGATAACCAAACTTGCCTAAAATATGCAAAAACAACGACCTTATTACAACTTCATCTAGACGTAATATTCCATGTGATAATATTACGTGCTCAAACTAATAAGATTATCTAGTATCGATGTTCGTTTCAACAGGTAGTCTCTGTCATTGTATAATAATATGTTTCACCCAAAACTTATTAAACTTTACGGTAGTATAATAAGTTCATGGTTTCACCAGGTACTTTTGTTCCCGTGACAGCTAGATCACGTGATTGCTACAAGACTATGGTCATCAGCTGTGGATAGTACATAATATATCAGTAATCTGTGGCTGTGGAGCCAATAGCGGGCTGTTAGCGTGACACTTGTTAGTTTGATGTGCTGCCACTCTGTGTAAACAAATTACCCGAGCAAAATGTTTTTTTTTACTTACTTGCTTCTATACAGAAGCACTTTTGAACTAGTAATTTTAGTATGTTTGCTTTAATAACCAATTAGACGAATAACACGAGATAACAACGCTATTTAAGAATTCATTTTGTATTCATTCAGTGTTTGTTCTGTATGTTATCTATAATAAAATGTGTTGTGTGTACATAAAAAAAAAATCTCCTTAATTGTATTGAAGATGTCAATCAATGGCAACACTGATCGTGACGTAGCCTTAAGGCGTCGTGGGACGAACCTAGTGTAACATTATTATACCATGGTCTCTATCGGTCTCATAGTGCTTACTACAGACTCTACCCATGGCACATAAACGATTTTTATCGAATCGTCTTTAAAATGACACTGAAACATACGGGTACCAGAACCAAAATTTGTACCGTAACGAAAAAGTCTAAATCGTCTTGCCTTAATAATTCCCTAACTTATTAGTCTAAGACGTAAGTGCGGTGTCATTTAAACACAATATCGCTCATTTGATGAAATATTGGCGTAAATATATTTAAATTGTAATTGCTGTTACGCCAATGTTTTACCAAATCAGCGATCGCCGGGGAGTACACCGAGAAAAAACGTGACCGATACGAGAAAATGCGGACAGAGCGACTTTTGAAAATTAGGTATTTGAAGAATCTATCGCTGTCGCATTGCGAGAGCGTGGCTTCAAATAAGTGCGATAAGGACAACTACAGCTCCGACTGGATAGCCTTGGTAAAAAAGTCATAATAATTCGAGGTTTGGCTCTCGACTATTTTCTCCTGTGAATCTGGACCAATTTAAAAGATATTTCATAAACATTAAGGAGAATATGTTTTGTGTCGTTATGTTTTTCCTTTTTCATAATAGTTGTAAAATTTATACACTAGGCCTCTGTAAACAGCGGTCTAAATAGGCAAATTTGAGTTTTTTTGAGGGCTTCTAGAAATAATTTATCAACAAAAACGAAAACATAGGGACATACAAAAGTTGATATTTATTTTACTGTACAAAATCATTGCTCAAGGGTTATAAACCAGAAAGAAAACAGTCGAGAGCGTTTGTATGGAAAAAAGACTACCCACATAGGCGCCTGGAAATTCGTTG
Source organism: Asteroscopus sphinx (assembly GCA_949699075.1). Classification (NCBI taxonomy): domain Eukaryota; kingdom Metazoa; phylum Arthropoda; class Insecta; order Lepidoptera; family Noctuidae; genus Asteroscopus; species Asteroscopus sphinx. Next base: position 162,064 of record CATIWT010000011.1, on the reverse strand, counting down.
ATGCTTCGCTTCTCACCACACTTTTTAAACGACGATTTATAAGAAAACTATCATGGATGAGTAGGCTTCACTAGTTTAGGAGTGATTATCGACCAACTTAACCATGTCGTTTTGAGTCTGTACAAAGGTCATAGAAATTCCGTGTTTGGCCTCAGATGTCTTCATTCTGAATAGCCGACGGACAGAAAAGGACAGCCTAGACCTCTAGGTCTATAATTTTGAAACACACAGACATTTCCTACATCTTCTTCTTCTATCGTGTCAATATGACCCACATACGTAATGATAACAGCTCATGCCATGGAAAAAAGCCAGCCAGTCAGCAGGTTGACTGCCCAGGGTGCGCCGGACAATCAATTAAATAACGATATCGATTACTTCCTACATAATGTAGGCACTAAGAAACAGTTAATGAAAATTCATCCCTGAAATATGTATTGGGGCTTCAATGCTTACACAGACATAGTCAGACAGAGTCAAACTAGTAAACTACATAATAACTTTATCCAGTATCGATGTTTTCGCTTTCAACAGGTAGTCTCTATCGTGCTTACTCATGCTTAAAATCTCATATTAACCTATCTGTTACAGTCAAAACTTTTTTCCGGTCAAAAGAAGTTCTGGCTGACGAAAACGGTCAAAACTGATTTTGACAGCAAGCTTTGGTCAAAAGCAGTTTTGACTATAGAATGTTTTGACTTCAATGTTGGTCAAAAAGACTTTATAAATAAGAATTTTTGATAGGAATTTTTTTCTTTTTTTTTTGGAAGGACTGGTCAAAATGAACTTAATGTTTTTTTTTTAATTTACAGATAGAGTAAAAAGTTGATTTAATGATTATATACTAATAATTTTAACTTATCATCTTATAAATAGAAAAAGAAAGGTTAAATTAATAATAAAAAAGAAAGTTTTCCTTTGTTTCATGTTTTGTAATTGTTATTATTGTTGTTTTGCTTGTTATTTTAAATTGATTTAACATGTTTAAATCGAGTTGAGTAAAACATTTTCAAAAAACCTATAGGTATTATAAATATCTATAGGTACCTACTTCTTACTAAAACACTCCGAGTAACAAGTGATTTTTACTAAAAATCTTGACAAAAACCACTTTCGACCGATATTTTTGTGTCAAAAGCACCTTATTGACTGAAATGTTTCAGTCAAAACAACTTTTGATCAAACTCCTCAGTCAAAAGTACTTTTAACTATTTTCGTCAGTCAGGACTAGATATGACCGGGAAAGGGTTTGGACTGTAACATACCCAGGGCAAAGTAATGTCCATTACACATTATGATCACACGTAACTGAGCAGTTGTGATTTAAACTATCGCATGCATGCAACATGGCTACTTGCTTTATAACATTATACGGAATAATTGAGCGGTGTAGTGTCTAGGATGCTATGTATATGGGAAACATGTTTGGTGAACAAGACATGATTCAACAACACATGAATATATTAATGGGCAATTGGTTTGATAATATAGAGAATAATTAATTATGTTGTGTGCTTCCTTAAACATGATAGATTACAGAATCAGGAATTCTAGAGTCGACTCGGTGGGAAATATTGCAAATTGATTCTGTACTTGCTTTAACAAAAATACCAGTAACCATGGTAAAATTTTAATTACTTACTCTATAATAAAGCTACTTATGAACTACGAGGCTAAAAGAAATTCAGTCAAGAATTTATACCGTAATAATTTTATTGGTCTTATATGTCATTACATCATACATATACGAAAAACTATTTTTACATACAGATTTTTTGTACAGTTCGGAGCTATTGACGTAGCAAAGCAACAAAAATGGCCCAATGTTTCTTAATTAGTTACGTTCTACTATGTACTCTTATTATACACTTAGCGGCTCGTCCCGGCTTCGTACGGGTGGACATGAAATTATAGCCTATGTTACTCAGGGTGAATGTAGCTTTCTAATGGTGAAAAAAAAATTGAAATCGGCAAAGTTGTTTTTGAGTTTATTCATTACAAACATACACACAAAAATACAAATCTTTCCTCTTTATAATATTAGTATAGATTATACCTACATACTCTTTTGTTTAAATAGTGTAATTGGCTAATGCCGTTCTATTAAAAAAATTATAAATAAATCCTACTAATATTATAAATGCGAAATTATGGATATTTTTGTTTGTAATTGTAATCACGCCAAAACGGATTAAGATAAAATTAAGCACACAAGACCATGTCCCGAATTATCATAATAGGATACTTTTATTGACATATCACGGGAGAGAAGCCGCGTGCTACAGCTAGTGCCATAGAAGTGGCCAAATATTATATAAAAAAAGTGTGAACCATTGACACGCAAGAAGAAGAAGAAGCTTTTTTTTTTCAACTACGCCGGCTGTGCCAGCTACGCCAGCTGTGCCAGCTACGCCAGCTGCTGGTCGGGCAGCAGACTACCCCGAGTCTGCTGCTCGCAGGCCCTACCTGCCCTAATTTTTTATAGAGTTTTTATTCCTCGCGGTTCGGGCGGTGAAGCCAAGACCCTCGGTCCCAAGAGGCGCGAGAACACTACTCAGCGGGCACTCCTGGGGTTACGAGATCGACGGGGGCAGGGAAAGACAGTCCTCCCGCTGCCTGCCCAGTGGCAGGGTGAGTGCACACCGGGCCCGCCCCTGTTCCTCCACTGTGCCCTCTGTTGGCAACAGAGGGACACGTGGAGCAACTCCCCACTGGCCCAGAACGGGCCCCTCCCGCGCCAGAATATTCGCCACAGGCAATAAAATCCCCCGAAGGTTAATCCCTCGAAAGGATTCTATTGCCCGTGCCCAGGATGCACCGTCCAAACAACTGCCGTTCCCTCCAGACGTGTCCAGAAGGACAAGCAGCCGTCAGGCACACGTGGAGGTTTTCTAGCCACCACCCCAAGAAGAAGATGAAGCTAGTAAAGAATAAATGAATACCTATAATCCGTTTTCCTATACCCTGTCTTAGTGAGTAAACAATCTTGGTTGGTCTCTTCAATGTACATGTTTTAAATAACTACTGATGAAATATGTAATACTAGTTCTGCACACGAAATTAGGTAAAAAATATATTTTTAGAATGTAAAATTGTTAATATTTTTATAATGTTTTTTTTTTTATAGTATAGTATGGCGAAATGAACTAAAGGCCCTCCTGATGTTGAGCGGTTACCTTTGCCCATAACAACTGCAGTACCATCTAGGTTGTTGCCTAAATGGTACCACAAGTCGGTTCGCCAAACTGAGACATGAAGATAGAAAGTCTCATGAGATTGTAATTTCACCGGCACCCGTACCCTTCAGACCGAAACACAGCAAATGCAAGCGTCACTGTTTGGCGGAAAACTAGGTACGGTGGTAGTACTTCCCCGGACGAGGTCTTTCACAAAGGAACTCTAATACTACTAAAATGTAGTGTAATGTATTTTATTAATAATATTTAATGACGAATTTCATTAAAAAGACATGCCAAGATTGTTTAGTAAATAAGACATTAAATGGACTGTAAAGTACGTCATTGTTTACCATTTTAACAATCGATATAAGTACTTCCAATGTTATTTTACACTCTCTTACTCATCCCTTAAGAGAAATACGAGTGAAACATAAATAGGAACACTTAAAGCAAGGCGTATCGTTTTACACCGTCATCTGTTATATTTTGCTATCTACGGACGACTGTAAGTTCTCGTATCTGCTACCTTTGCACATAATGATAGCTATTTTTACACTTTACTGCACCCTTCATATTCGTTCGATAAATGTAGGAATATGTTCTCATATGACTGCTTCGTTGGTCTAGTGGTCGCAAGCGCGACTGCTGAGCGTGGGGTCCTGCGTTCGATTCCCGGGTCGGGCAAAGTGTTATTGGGTTTTTTCATTAGGAAATGCTCAGTAGCAGCCCGGAGTATGGATTTGTGCCCGGTTAATGGTAATAGGCTCGCCCCCTATTACATGGGACTATAACTTATCTGGCGAAATGTTGGTGTATACTATACACCTCTGCCTACCCCTTCGGGGAAACACAGGCGTGTTGTTATGTTATGTTATGTTCTCATAAAAGTTTTGTATCTGATTTTACATAAGTTTACGAGAATTCGAATGTCATGATGTTTTGAATGGAAACTGTTTTATACCTATTTGTATTTTTTATTGAAGTTACAATGTAATTTACTTTTAATAGTACAATAAATAGTACATATCTATTTGCATACTATTGTGCCTATACTTTAGAAATAAAAACACTAATTAATACCGAACTAATGATATTTAAAGGTATAGATATGTCATACCATAACAAAACCAACGAAAAATATATTCCGTACGAAGTGGCAGCACAATACACATAAACTAGTGAAAAGTAAGTAAGTTAGTGACTTTAAGTTAGTTTTGCGTCATAGTTAGTATACTTTCTGTACACACATTACGGCATTTATGTATTTTTTTGTCACACGTCACGCTCGGTGCATTGACTTTTTAGCTAAACGAGGCCGTTAATTGCTATTTCGGCCGAGACTTGTATAGAACATTTCTCTCATTTGCGAGGAAACAATACACAAATTAATTCAACAGTATCTAATTTTCATTCTCGCCGATTAGACCGCGCGTGGTTCTCGTCCTATTTTCAAAGTTTAAAAAATGCACATTCAGCCTTCATAATGATAAATATTTTGCACCTAAAAACACCTAATTTATGTAAGTGTGTACTTAAACAAACTCGCTAGCATAATTTAAAAAATAAAAACAGTCCAGCAATTTATATTATTGTCGTGTTGGATATTGCTGGCGTGCTATTTAGTTGCGTACGGAAGAACCAATTGATGGATTCTTTTTTTATTTAATGAACCAATTTCCGAGCAAGTGGGAGAAAATATATTAAATTTCTAAAAAAAATCGTAATGATGCATCTCACCGCGAAGTAAACTGTCTATTGGCACCAAAAAAGGGCCCGTGAACTGCTGTCATCAACTCAGCCTATCGCAGTCCACTGCTGGACATAAGCCTCTCCCAAGTTGCCCCACAACACTCGGTGCTCTGCCTTCCACATCGTTCCCCCCAGCCACCTTCTTCAAGTCGTCGTTCCATCTGATAAACTACTGTGCCAATTGGAATAGATGAAAAAAGATAGTTGGCATCGACTCATCGTCTAGCACTATTACACATCTCTATATTCTCTTTTATCTCGTGAGAGACGATAAGCAGTTAATACGCCCCCCACATTGTATGTTTTTATTTCATTCCGAGTTTACCCTGGTAATCCGTAAGGAAGATTAATTTTTATACAGTACCAACTATTTCGATGTGTAATGTTTTTACAGTAAATTAGAACAAGCTAAATATTTTAAAATTCTTCTTTATAAATGCACATTTTCATTTAGAACAGAACAGATAAACGTGTTCTTCAATAGCAGTGAGCGCATCCGCAATTGCCCGCGGAAACGTTCAAATATTTTCTTACTTTTCGTTTGTTTAGTGATACCTCGTTAAATCTGTCTGCATTTTTTTCGCGGGTGATATTTTTTATTATTATTTAAAAGTGGATTGTTGTGACGTGTGTTTCCTTCGGCCACTTGTTTAGACGAGCTTGCTTCTGCAAGAAAACCCAGGTGAAGTATTTTGTCAATCATTACGGTGCGGAGTGCGCGGGTCGGAGCGGCCGCCTGCCACACGCTGCGGCAGTCGAGCGCTAGCCGCTACGCCGGGACCCGCACGGCTCGTAGCCCCGTAGCGCTACGACGACTACAGCCGTAGCGAGCGACCTCAACGTAAAGTGAATAAAAGTCCACTTTGTGAGTTGTTACACTGTTGCATCCTAACACAAAAAATATCAGTCAAACTTTTAAACTTACCCGTTAACTTGCTCGTATATTTAAACGAGATTTCTTGTTAAACAACAATAAAAGTATCATAGAATTTTTACAATACACAAAAAATTACATTTTTATAAAAACCTGAACCTGAAATTAATAAATGCATTTACCTTAATAACAAAAAAAACTGAACAAATTCTTAAAGTAGAGTTTTATGCTAAACTCCCAAAATCAATAAAATTGTAATTATTCAGCATCTGAACGAATAAATTACTCGTCGAGCCAAAGAAATCTATACAGAATCGTTAACAAAGAATTAAGATTTGGCGAGAAGGCCGTTCGGAGGTAATTATCCCAATACAATCGTGACCAGAAAGCGTTATCTTTTCGCTAATAATAATCATTTAGACACTCGTTATACACAGTAAGTATGATTTGATTACGAAATAAAAAATATAAGAGTACTATAACCTGTTTTCATAATTAATTAAATTCTAGCATACAAAAATAAAAATAATACAACTCGATTTCTCAAACATTTTAAACGAAACAGCTCAAAGAATTTAATATGAGAGCTTAAAATTAAACTGCTAATATAAAATAAACATATTATTATATAAACTCACAAAAGGGATTGCACTCGAATAATCTAGATTAATTTTAGACAATACACCTCAAAGAATTTAATTCGAGAGCTTAAAATTGCACAGTTACACGCATAAATTATTCAAGTCTACGTGAGATACAGTCAAGAACGAAAGTGGACACTTATCTCGCAAAATCCTCTGTTTGAAGTCGCGAGAGGATTTAATCCTCGCGACATATTAACTTACTAAAAGGATTACTTTTACCGCCCTGATATCATCTTCCTAAAGTTAAATTTAACATGTGTCGCACTGTCAAACAGCTTTTTCAGCAATTCAACTTTCAGCGCTCCGCTCCGCACTCAAGGTCACCAATGACCTTGAGTGCGAGGATTTATGAATACCCAGAAAAGTAATACAAAAAAATAGTATTATCATAAAAGTTAAACGTGGAATTTTTTGTTAGATTAATCAAATGTCTACCCATTAGTATAATCTCAATAACATCTACTTTTGGAATAGATACAAATAAATTAATAGTTTAAAAAACACTAGAAAAACACGCTTTTATAAATGCACGTAAAAACATAAAATATATATAATAGGTTTGTTATAACCTTGAAACCTGATCGTGTTCAAAGTCCATTACGTAGCCTTTCTCACAAGTGCAAACACGACTATGATACGATATTCCATCATGGAATGCCAGTGCCTATCTTCCAGCTTCATCATCAGACCTTGAAACCTAATCGTAGTCAAAGTTAATTACAAGACTTTTCTAAGAAATCCAAAACAGCTATGATGCGATTTTCCATCATGAAGTTCCAGTTCATATCTTCTGGCTCCATCATCAGATCGGTTCGACAGTACCATATTATTGTATTGTCATCAGAACTACATACAGCTGCCAATTTTCATTACGCTACGACCCTTGGAAGATGGTTAAATTAGTTACCTTATATTCCATTACATAACGACTGCGCGGATTGTACGATCTGCAAGGTTAGGCTGCACTTGCCGCGGTCAGTCTGTGGATGGGTGACCGTTTCGTTACACATCGAGACCCCTCCGTGCCTCGGAGAGCATGTTAAGCTGTCGGTCCCGGTTGTCATACGAATATCTATGGCAGTCGTTACGGGTAGTCAGAAGCCTGAAAGTCTGACAACTGGTCTAACCTCCGAATGTCAGTATTACCCAGTAACTGGGTTGCGGGGGTCTGATGGCAGTCGCTCCGTGTAAAATACTGACCTAATAAAAGCGTGTTAAAAACGGCTAAAACTAGACCTAATTTTTACCCGAATGCCCCGGAAGGAGGGTTATGTTTTTCATTCCTAAAATATACATTATTTTAACTTCCATTTTAGACTAATAGGTAGACAATTAGACAATCGACTAATCTATGCATTCTACGTTCGTGTATAAATGTGTAATGTGTGTGTGTGTGGGGGTGTGTTCGTGTATGTATTTTTGTGTGTGTCGTGTGTTTGTGTGTTGTGTGTTTGTGTGTATTCGTGTGTGTTTGTTGTGTGTTCGTTGTTCGTTCGTGTGTGTGTGTTCGTGTATGTTCGTGTGTTCGTTTGTGTTTGTTTGTGGGGGTGTGTTCGTGTGTGTGTGTGTGTGTGTTGGGGTGTGTTCGTTCGTGTGTGTGTGTTCGTGTGTTTCGTGGGGCTCGCCCCTTATTCCATGGGACTTTATAACATCACTGGCGAAATGTGGGTGTACAATACACCTCTGCCTACCTCTTCGGGGAATACAGGAGAGATATAACGTATGAATTCCATGTTAAAAAAAGTACTTTTCTTGATACCTAATCATTCATAAATCGTCGCACTCAAGGTCGTTTGGTCAGGGAAGCGCCTTAAAATGATGTGTCTCATAGACAAAACATAACAGAACCAGCCCATTACTGTCCCACTGCTGGGCACGGGTCCTTTTTCGGTATGAGAAGAATTCAGGCCTTAGTCCACCACGCTAGCTTCCTGCGGGTTGGTGGTGCTCCACCAAGAAGCTAGCGTACAGATTTCCTCAAGTGTACAGATTTCCTCACGATGTTTTCCTTCACTGTAAAACAAGTGATACTTAATCAAATTCTAATCAGCACATAAATCCGAAAAGACAGGTGCGGGCCAGGTTCAAACTCAGACCCTCCTGCACGGATGGCAAGCTTTCAATCGCTAGGTTATCTCATTTGACTTTTTTCATCGGGCCGGTATTAACCGGCCCTAAAAAAAAACCTATTGCCAATTTGACTATTGAAATCAGTCTTGACAAATGTTCTATTGTACAACTATAAAAATGTCAAACTGATTCCTCAGTTAAAAGTTAACTGGCTATTGAAAGACCGACCCTTACTAAAATTGTTGAAATGAAATCTCATGTTAATCGAATCTTTTTTGTGTCAATAAAATTACGAATTCACGAGTAGATAAAAGACAAATCTTACTGAAATACTGTATGCCAGATTTTGCGTTTCTGTTCATTTTTGCGCAAATTATTTAAACTGGTTGCATCGAAACGATTTTAATTAATAAAAATTGTACGGTAGATTGAATTTTTTTTTTTGAAATATCTGTAAAGACGCTTGTCATCTTAGTCTACCTGCGACCACGACCGCTGCAAAGATTTCAAAACGTCAGGAAAACCAATTTAAATAATATACGCGATATAATCCGGTTAAACTTGTTTTATTATAATGTGTAGTGATCGCGAAAACCTAAGTAATTATTATGACTTTTAAATCTCCCGAAATTGTTCGTAAGATCAATTAAAAAGTTTTAACAACAGCAACTTCAGAAAATATACGAGCAGGCTACTCGTTACCATGGATTGTCGAAGTCGATTGCAAAGGAGGTGATATTAGATAATTACGAAGTGAATGACGTCATGTGACGTGTGACATGTAGACCATTGTGCAGACGGCATGGCGGGGACTATCCGACATCACTCCACCTACCACCATGACACGGAGCCTTCTGCTGCCTCGGTGAGTTCTTAAACCATTTAACATACTTTTTACAATATCTGCCAAAAACCAAAAGGAATCAAATAATAGTGGCAAAACTTCAAAACTTTCTTCTTTCATGACATGACTTCTTAAAAATTTACTTTTACTCATTTGCAACTCGTGCGCAGTTATGGTTGGTTTATTTGAGGGTCAATTCTCTTAATTGAAAATTTTCAAAATATAGTTCTGATCGAGACTCAATGTCAAATGTCACAAGAAAACGTCAAACAGGAACAACCACTATCATGACATTGTTTTTTTTTCTTTTGTTAATTTCATGACCAAAGATGTTTACATTGGACATTTTTTGGAGACATTTAGGACATTGAGACCAGATTGGAACTATATTTTGAGCATTTTAAATTAAGAGAATCGGCCCTCAGGAAGAGCAACCTAAACAATATCAATAAACTAAAACTAAACTAAGTTTATCTTCCGAAAACTGTAGTCAATATTTATTTTCCCTTAAGTAAAGCATAACAAACTCAAAGGGTATATATATTTCATCCTACCTACGACTTGGTACTTTAGATTAAAGGAACCACTAACATATGAAATAAATAGTGCTGCGTTAAATGAAAATATAACATACCTACGTTATTTCTGTGGGACAGCAAGGCAATACAATACGTTGACCCCTCCTAACTAATGCATTTTGTCATTTCAACAATATTATAATTACAATGGGTAGCAATATCGTTTATGAACTGCAACTTCGAGATAAGTATCGGATCTGTGTCCGCCTATTACAATGTTATCTTACATGAACTTATACTAAACAACTAACAACAAATTAACTTGTCTTCATAAACTTTAAAATTGTATAACTTGATTTTTTTCAGTGACTTAGTACCGAAACAGCTTAGACACAAAATCGAAGCAAACAAACAAACAGAAATTTATTTTACATCTATAATATGAGTGTATATAGCAGTGATAGTCTAGCGGTTGAAGGCGGCTTGCCTTCCATGCAGGTGGGTGCGAGTTCGATCCCGGCATTTACATAAAAAAACGGGTTCAGTCAGGGGACTCCCGTCAGGAACGACGTTCCTCACGCACACACACACACACACTGACACATTAGAAAGAGAAAGAAAGAGAGAGCGCGCGGTGTGCATATAGGCCCGCTAATAACGCAAAAATCATACGTGACATTTTCTCCCTAATTCGTTTCAAAAAAAACTTAGATGACAGTTCAAACTTGTCAAGTATAAGATAATTTTAGCGCAATTGTCGCTCGCTGACATAGAAAGTTTCCACTGTGTATATTATGTAATGCCAATGAAGCTCATTCTAGGCTCAAGATGAATGAGAAATAGTCTTACTAATATTAGGTACTATAAATGTGAAATATTGTGAAGATGTTTGGATGTTTATTACTCAATCACGCGTAAACCTTTGAACGAATTAAGATGAAATTTGGCACACAGTCCATATAGGCTTCTTTTTATCCCGTGAAGATATATATAATTGTGTAATGCATTCACATTGACATCAGCTTTCATTTTGAAATTACAGCAATATTCATTGCGTGGTACGTAGTTGTCAATATGACGGATTGTCAAAACACACAGAGCAATGAACATTGAAATCCAGATGATTGCGATCGCGAGTGAGTTACGCAATTAGGCAGCAGTTCCCGAGTATTGCGCGATGACATATTTCTGTGATAAACCGAACTATCCGTTCCGTGTGATGCCGGACGTAAAGAATTGCACCACCCTATCTCTTCTCATGGGTGTCGTAAAAGGCGACAAAGGGATTCACCAAAGGATGGGCAGCAGCGTTCTCTGAGTATTTAACCAACCAACTGCGATCGCCAACTTGCCTGCCAACCGTGGTGATTATGGCATATCCCCCCTTTGGGGGAGGCCTATGTCCAGCAGTGGGCGCCTTTCGGCTGAAATGATGATGATGATCATGGAACAGAACTATACGCGGGCAAAGTCGCGAGCATAGTCTAGTTGGTAATAAAATCTAAAAACATGCATTTAACGTAGCTTCACTCGTCGGACTGCCATCGACGTCAAAGGCTTTGAATGATCGCGTTTCAAACGCAGATATCCATTTCAAACATACAAGCCAAGCAGCTATTATTCAGTATTCTAGATATTGGAAAGTGTGGCTCATTCACATGTTTCACAGCCTAGGTATCCTATGTGTTTTGAGTGGTCCAATAGAAAAACCGCTATTAAAGGACAGTCTGCAGCATTAGTGTCAGGAATTGCACTATTATTTAAAAGTTATTGAAAAAAGTATTATTATTATGATAATAAATTATATAAACCACGAAAAGTTAAGAAAAATAATTAACTATGTCTTTACTTTTTACGACCGACTTTAATTTATTAAAATATGTATTTCTTGACTTAAACGGCAAATAAATTCAAATTCAAATGTTTTTTATTTCAAATAAACCTAATTACAGGCACTTTTGAGACGTCAGGCTCTAGTTGCACGATTCTAAATTGTGGGTCCTATGGAGAAGAACCGGCAAGAAACTCCATGCATATACTCTTTTTAACCGACTTCAATAAAAGGAGGAGGTTATGTATTCCGCGGGTTTTTTTTTTTCATGCACTCCGAGAAATGTGGGCCGATTTACGTGGTTGTTTTTTTATTTGGTAGAGAAAGTCCGCGCGGTGGTCCCATATAAATTTTATTGACTTAGGTTGAGTAGTTTTTTAACTAGCTTCAATAAATCAGTTTATTTTAGCTTCGCCTATCTAGATGATCTGCTCATTGGTTCGTTTTTCTGAGAATTCTTGGCCGATATGCGTGTTTTATTTTTCACGATAGTGATTGGACGTTTGGAAGAACATGAGTGAGACCTTTGCCCAGCAGTGGGATAGCAAAGGTTAATAAAAAAAAAACTCAAATTGGTTATATAAACATTTATGAATCAACCCTCAACTAAAAAGTATGAAATAAAAACTTTTTAACAAAAAATAAAACCGACTTCAAAAACCTTAACTAAAAAGTAAAAAATAATCATTGTATGTATTTTAAAATCTTAACATAAACAACATTTTGAAGGCGGCGCGTGATATTCATGTACGTTCACATAAACTGTTTTTACTAATAGATATTGCGCTCGACTGTACATTACATGACGCAAAGGGTCAACCACGCGCCGCCTTAAAAATGTTGTTTATGTTAAGATTTTAAAATACATACAATGATTATTTTTTACTTTTTAGTTAAGGTTTCTGAAGTCGGTTTTATTTTTGGTTATTAAAATAGGTTATGGTTTATTACATCAAATTTATTCAAATAATGTGAGTATAATGTAGGTTAATGTCAGAAATAAACAAGAGTTTAAAAGTAAGAATATTGCCTTTAGAAATAAATGTAAAAAGAGTTTAATATGTAGGAGTTGACCTGTCCCGACAGATGGCACCCGTTTAAAAGCATGACGCGAGCATCAGCCATCGCTTAAGTCAACCATATTGAAGGGAACTTAACGACCCGACACTAACGCCACCATCAGCATGACATAAAAAAAACATAGTTATTTTTTCGCAGTGACCACAATAACTTTTATTAATTTTATTTTTATTTGAATCAGACATCCTGCGCGGATGGTCAAACTGTGACACAAAATGAAAGTTCAAATCGACCTTTACACACATTCATAACATCACGCGTGTATTCCCCGAAGGGTAGAGGTGTGTAGTGCACCCACACCTGCCTATATTTAGTTGAAATAGGTTAATTTACACTTTCATAAGGTACCTAGGTAAACGACATAGCCCGAAGAATTGCCAAACTTAAGTAGCAGTGGGCGGGGCACATTGCTCGCAGTACGGATGGCCGATGGGGCCGTAAAGTTCTGGAGTGGCGACCGCGTACTGGAAGGCGCAGCGTAGGTAGGGCCCCACAAGGTGGACCGACCACCTGGTGAAGATCACGGGAATCCACTGGATGCGGAAAGCGCAGGACCGGTCGTTGTGGCAATGCTAGGGGAGGCCTATGTCCAGCAGTGGACATCTTTTGGCTGAAATGATGATGATGACATTTTCTTTCTTTCGCTACGTTATCGTGTATACAAATTACCCTTTTTTACACAATTATCAAGCGAGGGTAGATGATTAAATAAGAGATCGCATAATATTACTACAGTTGTAAACTGTAGTTAAAATATAATACTGCGTCAGTATTAAGTATATAATATAAAACCTTATTTGTAGACTCCCGTGGACTCATATACTCGTAATACAATAATACCTCTTAGTGAGAAAAGTCGTAAACTTTTTACAATGTAGAAATAAAAAACCGCGACTTTTTATTGCCATCTCTAAAATTGCACATCAGAAGTAAATAAAATTGTCTCAGAACTAGGGGTGTTTTGAAGATCGTTGGCTCGTCGCATTTCTGACCTCTTGCAATTTAGACTGCGCCTTAAAACTTAGGAAGCGAGACTTCATTTATGTTTCTACGCTTATTGCTAGACTTCTGTTTCTTCTGAGGTTTCAAACAATTATTCCAGATAATAACTGTAATTAAATATTGAGACACAAAATTGTACATGGAATTCAAATGAAAATCATTTATTCGCCACAAGATATCGTGTACTAAGGCAAGATATGACGGACATGTTATTAATATTAAAATTACAATCCTTTTACTCTGTTGATGACTTATTAAAAAAAAAAAAAAAAAAATTGTATCTGACATGATAAATTCATTTAAATTAACTGACAAAAATATTAAAATCATTACTTCTTATTGAAAAATCTTATTATGTAATTAAATCACAATTTTCACAAGTATCCTTGTATCTCTTGTTGTTTTAAATTATAGCCATTTATACTAAAGAAGAATGGTTGCATGTCAATGGAACTGCTTACCCTAAACTAAGATATTTGCATGTCAATAATTTGACTAAAGTTGTAAGAACTAATCCTAATTATATGTAAGACTAACTGTGTTATGTACCAACTCTTATGCGAATAAATGAATTGAATTAAATTGAATTAATTACATGTCCGTCATATCTTGCCTTTTTGTAGGCATGCGAAACAATAACATTATATTAATGCGCATTGCCTACTATTGATTAATAAAAATATTTATCTACACTCGTATCGTAAAATTCGAATTATGAACTCGAAAGTAATGTCATAATGACATACTTTACGCACACGCACCTGTAATGAATTTAAAAAGTTTTATTACGATACAGTTTACTGAACAAAACAATGCGGTAATTTAATTTTTTTTCCATAACCGCACACTTCAGCCCAACTAAGGAGTTTTTAATGCCACTTCGACCTAACCAAGGAGTTTTCAAACCTTTTTTTTAGCAGTCGTACAGTTTGGCACCAATGAGTACACAAAATTCAGGGTGGCGCCACTTGTCATACATTGAAAAATTTTATCGTTTAAAATCGCGTTTTTGGCAGAACTTTTGATTGTCATATTGCTTTTAATTATATTTAAGTGTTTACAGGCATATTTTTTGTATGATAAAACAGAGATTGACGGAATCCTGACAAGGATAGAAAATTAGTTCCGATTATAATATTTGCGCCAGACTATATTTTATTATCTGTGTAGGCGCGCACCAGCGCGCGTGCGCGGCCGCGCGCCACGGCCGCGGCCTACTGAATTTGGTCATCGTTACTTGTAAATTTATTGTTATTGTTTACGTTATTATTATGGTTTTGTATGTCGAAAGTTTTAATCTGGGCAAAAATATCTGACTACAGCAGTGATACTGAACTGAGGAGAATATGACCCCGCCTGAATTTCTGGATGCAGCAACGTAAATGACGAACAATCTTTTACCAGAGAAATCAAGAAAAACAACGACAATGTTACCAAGATTTTGACTTTGGTATTTTATTTAAAATTGTATGAGTGTAGATAAAATAGTGTATGAAACTGACATAATTAGGTATTAAAACACTCGTGTGATACTATTAAAAACCTCGCCTACGGCTCGGTTTTTAAACTCACACTCGTGTTTTAATAACCCCTATTATGCAACAGTTTCATAAACTACTATTATATACCTAATATCATAACATAACATAACATAACATCACGCCTGTATTTCCCCGAAGGGATAGGTGTATAGTACACCCACATTTCGCCAGTTATGTTATAGTCCCATGTAATAGGCGGCGAGCCTATTGCCATTAACCGGCCACAAATCCATACTCTGGGCTGCTACTGAGAATTTCCTAATATCATTACTATTATTATTATGTCACAAATTCACAAATGTTTTTTATTTCAAATAAACCTAATTGTAGGCACTTTTAAAACGTCAGGCTCTAGTTGCACGGTTCCAAATTGTGGGTGCTATGGAGAAGAACCGGCAATAAAACTCTATGGATAGACTTTCATTCAAATAGTTAATTTTTATTACTTTATTTAATTAAATAAATAAAATACTTTAGGCACATTTTTTTACACAACACCATCTAGTCCCAAACTAAGCAGTGCTTGTAATATGGGTACTAGACAATTGATAAAATACTTATATACTTTTCTTTTGTAAATACATACTAATAATACATAAAATACAAGAAAAATATTAATTACGAAAAAAATTAGTATATAATTATTATATCCATTGTCTAGTACCCATAGCACAAGCTCTGCTTAGTTTGGGACTAGATGGTGCTGTGTAAAAAAATGTCCCAAAGATATTTATTTATTTACATTACATCAAATTCATTCAAATAATATATTTTTTGGAATTTTTTTACAAAGCAAAGGCAAAGTCCCAAACTAAGCAGAGCTTGTACTATGGGTACTAGACAATGGATATAAGAGTAAGAAACACCCAGACCAATACAAAAACTTATGTTCATCATACAAATATTTGTGTCCTGTGGGAATCGAACCCACGACCTCGTGATCAGCAGTCCGACACTCGAACTACTAAACCACAGACGTCCTCTAATAATGTGAGTAATAATGTGATGTGTGTAAAGGAAAATCAAATAAAAGTTGATCGCGTGTAAGTTTTTACTTACGCTCAACTACGGTAACTGTGATAAAAAAATTGCTTGTGTATATCGTGTATCAGTATATCTACCATTATGTATAGTCTACTATGTATACGTGGGACACTCAGAAAGTTTTGCGAAACTAAAAAAAATTGTTCTATACGTACATATATTTTTATCAAATATTTTCAAAGTACTTTCCACCAGCCTCTATACAAAGATTCATGCGCCTAAACCAGTTTTCAAAACACTTTTTCCAGTCCGCCGCAGACACCTCGTTTACAGCCTGCTCGAACGCAGCCAGCGCATCTTCCGGCGACGAAAATTGTATCCCTTTGAGCTGATTTTTTATTTTTGGGAATAAAAAGAAGTCACACGGTGCTAGATCAGGGCTGTAAGGAGGGTGACCCAGGAGTTTGACTGGCGTGCTGTCCAGGAAGTCCCTCGTTTTGAGTGCGGTGTGCGCAGGTGCATTGTCGTGGTGGAGCAGTAGCCCGCGGAGCCCTGTGTTTGGTCGCTTGTTGCTTATAACAGAGAAAACTTCTGGCAAACATTTGGTAGTATACCATTCGGCATTAATGCTTCTTTGATCCCGTAAGGGAATTGATACCAAGTGGCCAGTCAAATTAAAAAAGCTAGCGATCAAAATCTTACCCCCGCTTCTAGATCGCTTCACTTTGGTAGGCGTTGGCTCATTTTGAAACACCCAAACAGTCGACTGGCGCTTGGTTTCTGGGTCATATTGATAAATCCAGGACTCATCACCTGTAACGATGTCGTAAACACGCCGAGACGAGCCTGCTTCAAATTTGTTAAGCATATCACGGCACCATTCCACCCGGGCCTGCTTCTGAGCATCGGTGAGGTTGTGCGGCACCCAGCGTGATACTATCCTCCTCACGCGAAGATGGCTGTGTAGAATCTCGTGAACGCTTCCCGATCCAATCTTCAATATGTGTTGAATCTCCTGATATGTAATTCGCCTATTGTCTTGGATTAAATTTTTCACTGCTAGCACGTTTTCTTCGGTAACAGCCGTCAAAGGGCGACCGCTTCTTTCGTCATCCCCCAAAGTTGGTCGACCGCGCTTGAATTCGTTATACCAACGATACACGGTTGCCTTGGAAGGGCCTTCATCCATGAATGCCATTTGAAGTCTATCGTACGATTCATCCGGTTTCAGGCGACACTTGAAATCGTATAAAATCATAGCTCTAAAATGTTCCCGGCGCAGATCCATATTTCAGTGAGACACAATACTTTGAATTAACTCGCAAAAAATGTGGAGGGAAATTTTGAAATTGGAACTTACTTATTTTTACTTATAAATAATCATATTTTCGAAAAACATTATAACTGGCCAGTCTCCCATATATAAAAACTTTTTTTCGCAATACTTTCTGAGGGGCCTGGTATCAGTCATTATTAATTATTCTGCATTACAGAAATCTACTATGTAATTATATAAACAAATAGCTAATTTCTGTGTTATTATTATTTTATTATTGTAGTATGTAAGTATTGTAGGTATATCCAAACCGCAAATATTATTCAGAATATTTTTTTATACTTATCTCTATTGAAATGTTTACTGAGCGTTTGCTGACTGATTAAATTATACACATGGCTGGAACGTAATTACAAAAAAAAACACAGTGTGTATAAAAACTACATCGCGCAAAACAATATAATATAGGTCTCTATTAGATTAGAAAGAAACAAAAATAATTTACTGTCCCAGCAAAGTACTTACGTGCAACATTGAGAAATTATTAAAAATAAAAATAAAACAGTATAATACAAAAAATATGAGTTATTAACATAAAAAACTGAAGATAAAGACATAATATGACAACTGCACGGTGGCGTAGCCGCGACAATAAGGTTCCCACTCAGCATGATGCTGATGTGTTCAAACCACAAAACAGCTCCATGAGCTTATTCCATCTCCTTTCTTTCATCGGACTACAAGACACACTGCAGGATATCATCCACATTTGGTTTAAATCCCTACTATCAAGACCAAGCGCTTTGAGAACTGTTTCATAATGCGCACAGCCAAGTTGTGGAATTCACTGCCGGCATCTGTATTTCCATGCACTTACAACCCTAACGCCTTTAAAACTGGAGTGAATCGGCACCTAATAGGTTTGCTCGCTCCATCGTCGACCACATCTTAACAAAATTGTCTAGATTGCGGTCAAGAGCAGATCTAAATCCCATAAAAAAACAGCGCAACAGGTAACCCCAAGCGACGAACAGACGGTAATCTGGCATGAATATTTACTTTAAGATAATCCTACTAATATTCATTTCATTTTATTTATTTGTTACCATGGAAGATGGGTAAGTCTCTGGTGTGGGACGCAACGTGCGTCGACACCCTTGCGCCATCCCATCTTCCTAGCTCGGCAAGCTGTGCTGGCGCTGCCGCTTCCGCTGCAGAGAACCTCAAACGGCGAAAATATAATAACTTAGTTAGTAATAATTATATTTTCGATCCGTTGGCGGTAGAAACCCTCGGGTCGTGGGGTCCGAGTGCCCACCTTTTATTTAGAAATATTTCTAGGCGGTTAGTCGACACTTCACGTGACCAGAAGGCTGGCCTTTACTTTGGTCAAAGATTAAGCATTGCCATACAACGCGGCAATGCTGCCAGTCTTCTGGGCACGTTACCAGTTGAAAGCGACGCTGAGGGATATTTGATACTCCTTTTTAGTTTTTAGCTTTAGGTGTAGTTTTTTTTTCTTTTAAACATTTTTAAATAATGTATTTAATGTTTTCTTAATTCTCGTAAATTAAATATTATTTGATTATTTTACTAATATTCATGTAAAAGTTTGTAAAGATGTTTGGATGTTTGTTACTCAATTACGCTTATCCAAACACCATCAAAATGTCAGTCTTAATGAATATTGAATAAATAATTAACACCATTGTTTCCTTGTGAGTCAGAAGAGATCCTTAATGGAGAATCCATGGTTGAGGTAGCCGTATTGCTTCTATATAATTCAGTTACGACTGACTGCCGGCTTCGCACCCAATTAATACATTTCGTTGGTTGGTACCTATATAAAAAACAAACCTTTAAACATTCTAACAGTGCAGAAAGTCCGTATTTATATAGTCGCTTACATCTTGAGATTAGCCCGAAATCCAGACAGACAAACGTATAACGTAGTGATTATATTCTCTTTGGACAAACGCATCTCAACTCTAATGGTGCGTCCATACTCACCGCAAACATTCACGTGTAATTAATCAATTCAAAATTCGATGTTGAGCAATTACCATAGTGCACCGGCTTAACGTACTGACCGACGAACCTTCGTTTTTGTACCCGCTCGACATTGGTGTTGATTCTATTGTTTAAACTATTATTCATATTTCTTTCTAATAGTGAAAACAAGAAGATAGAGCAATAATAATTTCTTAGGTTTTCGCGATCACTACACATTATAATAAAACATGAGTGCGGCGAAGAGGACCAGACTGTGGACCATATAATCCAACGATGTCCTTTATTGTCGTACCCTGGCTCTCCAGAGGATCTTTTCACCCTTACACCTGACGCCACCATATGGTTAAAGAATCTCAATTTGTCATTGTGAATAAAATAATATAGATGTATAGATAGCCTATAAAGATGCCATACGATTAAATAAATAAATAATAAAACAAATGTATAACCATCGCGTTTATTATTAAAATTGGTTTTCTTGAGTTTGAAAGCTTTGCAGCGTTCGTGATTGCAGGAAGACTATGATGACAAGCGTCTTTACAGGTATAAAAAAAAACTACCGTACAATTTTAATTAGTTGAAATCGTTTCGATGCACGCAGTGGTCACACAAAGTGTCATTAATTCATAATTAATTAATGACGCTGATTCGATTTTACAGTGTAGCGTGCTGTTTCGGATTGGGACTTGATTATTTTTAGAACTGGGTTCCAACAGATAGTAGCTACCAACCATCTTTTCTATTAAAATTAGGATGGTTTTTTTATTTAAATGTCCTCACGAAACATTCTAGGTACATGTCCCTTTTCCTTCGCCAGTTCATGAAATTTAAGAAAATTGAATTTAAAAGAATTTAATTATAATTTTTTTGCATGCGTAAATGCGTTAAAAATAATTTAATTATAAATTTACGGTAGATTAAAATAACTTTTTAAAATATATGTAAAGACGCTTGTGGTGTAAATTATTATTAGTTAATACGCCCAGAACGGTATTCAAGGCTGTCACTTCTTAGTTAGAACAACCCCTCGAAAAATTAAAAATATTGTTTTTCGAATATTTTAAAACTTGTACAAACAATACAGTGTCACCTGGCAAAAACCGCATACCCAGTGTTTTTTTTTTGTTACGAAATAGCAAAATTGGGTTATCGTTTTGACAGATTTACCAGCTAGCTGGCAATGCATACTCCAAACTCACAACTGTATTAAAAACTCCAATATTGTACTGCTGATCTAACTGCTAGAAATTAACCACAATATGTACTATTGTCGTATAATTTAGCAGATCTAATTAATACTGGTACTAACACGGAAATAGAGGTACTAAGGTACTTGTCAAAAGCGAGAAAAAACCAGTTTAAGCAGAGCAGAGTAATTTTGTAGTAGGTGAATTAATATTATAGAGCCAATGTAGCTTATTAATTTATTTTAATGATTTCTATGAGATTATTCAGTAGATATATTATGATTATTGTCAAGATATATTTCCAATCAATTATACAACGTGAAATATAAATAACTATAATTTGCAAAAATTCAAGAAATTCAGAATTTTCGCGGGCTACTGCGAAGCAATAAATAACCTAAAGACAATACCTACTTTACATAAACATATATTAGGAAGTTACTGTGCTACAAACTGACATGTGTAAGTGTATAAGCCGACCGCACCATGAGTTTGGTCTGTCATTGCTCATCAAACGATCAACTATGCAATTCCTTTTTGGCAAGCATGCCTCATGAGTCAGGACTGAATTTTAATTATAATCCCTTTGGCGAGTAGGCTCAGCTTCCTCCCGCCAATTATCTCTTTATGAGTTTTCGTCCTTTGTGTAAAATATTCAAGTTAGGTACTCAAAGTTCGTACCGTAAAGTTTTATTGTGACAATAAAATATGAAAGTTAATGTAAGTTAATATAAGTATAATGGCCCATTTTTTATATTTCTATCTGATTTATTACACAACAGGGGTTAATTTTTATACGTTGTAATGAAATATTAAACTATAATAGAAATAAATTTTCACAGGTTTTGAATGGAATGGACTTGAAAGAAAGAAAGAAATAATTTATTTTAGTCTCGTTACAGGTGAAAAAAAACATAGATTAACAAAAAAAAACAATAAAATTAAAAATAATACAAGACCAAAAAAAACCCCCATTTCAGAATTTCACTTGCTTCTTCATTCCTTTCTGTAGCATCACACATACAATATAGAAGCTCTTTGCTTCCTGCGAGCTTTGTAGGTCGTGAGTTAGGAAATAATCAAGGAGCTACAACAAGAACTCCACCTTAATCTTCAAATAATGTAAACCACTTCTTTTCTTGGAAGTAAATGACTCGAGTGAATAGGTTTTTGCTGGGCAAGCGTGTACCATCTTCGACCGCACCATCCCTTAGCATCAGGTGAGGTGGCGGTCAAACGCAAGCCCGTTAAGAATAATAAAAAAAAAGTAAAACGTGATCATTACCTAAATTATAATTTATGCGAATAGATAGACCAAAGTACCTACTACCAGTGCCTACAACAATATTTATTTAGCTGAAGTGCTGCGCACTATCATAGTAAAGCCAACAAAAACCGTGCTCTTTCGTGTACAACCAGCGCTCGCGCACACACCATACACCTGAAGGATATTTACATTGCGCGATGCTTACTGGACGATGCCGCGATATGTGTACTGAAAGGGGTGAGCACGGTTTGAGGTGTATGTGTGTGCGTGAGCACTGGTTGTACACGAAAGAGCATGGTTTTTTTTGGCTTCACTATGATTGTTCGCAGAACTTTGTCTATGGCTGTGTTTTGCTGCGAGAACGTGGTTTACCTTATGATTATGAAAATGAGATGACAGACGCTCAATGCTACATCAAAAGCTCGCATCAAATCCATGTTATAAAGAGTTCCACTTGTACGTCTTTGTTTTTGTTTTATAAAATTAAACAGTTTCTTTGAATAAAACGAAATATTTTTGGGCTGGGAAAGTGCTACGATAAAAGGGATTTACATAGTAAGCCGTTATTAGATCGTACAAAAATCCAACCAGAGAGTAAGACAAATGTTGCGCAATCACAATCTTTATGTTTCAGTGAGGTACATCATATGTCTCAGTCGGCACAAACCACACATAAAGCTACTATATTCAAGCCATTTGTTATCCTTTTCGCTAAAATGTTGCTTCACTACGTCTTAAGTGATTCCAAAAAAGATTAGCCTAATCTTAGTTCTAACGATCTCGGCTTCCATTTAATCAAAAAGGTTTTATATCATAACAAGGAAATCAACTGTGAACTGAAATATTTTTCTGTTATCGTCCATTAATCTTCCTAGCAACAATAGTACGTAATATTAAAGGCGTAGTTTGAATAAATACGCGCCTTGTTTACTGTTCGAGTTACTTATCTAACTGTCAAAACCATACCACACGCAACTCGCGACTATCGTTTGCGTAAGAATAACAATTCTGTTTTATAACAAGTTTATGACAGGTTCTAAAACCTTTGTGCCAGTAATAGAGAAACAAAACGGTATTGAATACAATAACTTCATGAAATAATCACTAGATAATAAGCCTGAAATAAACCAATTGACGGCCGAGTAATATTGGAAGTACGAGGCGAAGCCTTTACTTACGAAGTACGTACTTACGTACTTTCGAAGTGATTTTAAAAGGACGAGGCGCCAGCTGAGTCCTTTATAACTAAACGAGGCCGATAATTGCTATTTCGGTCGAGACTTGTATGGTACTTTTCTCTCATTTGCGAGGAAACAATACACAAATTAATTCAACAGTGGTGTCGATTCTCTTGTTCACGAACTAAACTTATTTTAAACTATCGCCCTCTTTTACTAATAGTAGATACAAGAAAGGGATGGCAACCATTTAAGAGCTGTCAAATTAGACGCAATTAAATTTTCCATACAAATTTAGTCGTGATCTCGGAACGTGCCCACTAAAATACAAAGAAATGTAACACGTAAACTAATTTGACAGTTCTAAAATGGTTGCCATCCCTTTCTTGTATCTACTTTTAGTAAAAGAGAGCTATAGTTTAAAATAAGTTTAGTTCGTGAACAAGAGAATCGACACCAGTATCTAATTGTCATTCGCGCCAATTCGTCCGCATCCGGTTCTTGTTCTAATTTCAAAGTTTTGAAATAAAAAAATGCGCATACAGCCTTTATGTAAGTGCGTACTTAAAAACTCGGTAGCATAATTTAAAAAATTAAAACTGTCCAGCGATTCATATTATCGTCGTGTTGGATTTATATTACTGGCATGTTATTTCGTTGCGGACGGAAAACAGCCGATTGTTGTTTTCGAGCAAGTGGGAAAAAATAATTATGTATTCAATCATCTATTTGTACTCGCTGTTCTCTCTCGCTCGGGTTTGTGCAAAAACTACACGTGTTCCCAATGATATGTCATAAATAGCAAGAAACACTTTTTACAAGAACCCTCTATGCAGGAACCTGCAGAGATTTCAAACACACAGATTCTCTTGGTTTCGGTAACGATGTCGTCCAATAATATGTAGAAGCAGTTTTTTTTATCGTATAGGATAAATGGCGAAACGAGCTGAAAGCCCAGCTGAAGTTTAGTAGTTACCTTTGCCCATAACAACTGCAATACCACCTAGGATTTTACCTAAAAGGTATTGCAAATCGCGTTCGCCAAACTGAGACATGAAGGTGGAAAGTCTCATGTAATTGCAATTTTTTTGCCACCCGTAACCTTCACACCAGAACACAGAAATGCAGGCATCTCTGTTTGGCGGCAGCAATAGGTACAAATTTAGAGGATGTAGCACCGATCGCTGGTGCACTTTATACTAACAAGCATAACAATGGAACGTCATAGTTTGAGTTTTGCACTCACAAGTCTCACAACGTTATTATGCCGAGCTACAAGCCAGGCGATCTAATAATAAACAACATAGAAAGCACCCGAGATGCTAGTGTTGACGTTGTTGATATTAAAGACGTGACGTACAATCCATAGACGATTTTCTGTTGAATGTGAAGCTAATAGAGCATCTGTATCCTTTACACCCACGCCCTGCCTCACGCAACCCTCTCGGCCAAGGCTTCCAAGAGAGTTGAACCGAATAAAACGGTTATAGTACATCTATTTTAAACACCAGGCTACAATGCATAGGTAGATTAGTAGTAGTCCATAAACTGGGTTTTAAAATATTCACGCAATTAATGTTAATAAGGTGACGTGTCAGACAGTATGCGACAGCATACACCCTAAATTTTTAGGTTGGTTGAGTGTATTCAACTTTGAAAACTTTCAAAGTTGAATACACTCGACCAACTTTTATCAAGACTTTGAGTTTCTTCTCTTATACAAGTGTAGCTATTTGGTAACCTTGTATTATTTTGCTTCAGAAAAGGCGTGTATTGTCTGTTGTTTTTCTTCTTCATAAAAAGCCTTAAGCATAGAATAGGTAATAATGTCTTCTCTTTTCTTATGCCCTAAGTTAGTTCACCCCTATTAAAAATAACGAATCGAATTGAAACCCTCCTCTTTTTTTTGTCAGTTAAAAGCTTAATTTTATGCATAATTAATTTTATACCTACAATATGTAAGATTTCACCTGTCGCCTTCATCATTTCAGCCGAAAATCTTCCACTGCTGGACAAAGGGGGGGAGCCTGTCGCCTTAACTGCAACATAATTTCAACATGATTTTCCCAACCTTATGTTAAGGATTCCAATAAATCTTCTCTGGATACACACACTTGACTAGAAACATACTCGAATAAATACACTGTATTTTTATTTTAGTTTTTGCGTTATACGGCCTCTGATAAGAGTCAAACAGTCAAGTACAAAAATGGTTTATAACATTTTACTGCTACATTTCTACGTCACCGTAGCCCGGTATATTTTTAAAACACCCAATTTATTTGGAGTTGAAATCATGTAGATACAAGGGGTTTACTTTAGTTTATCGTCAAAAATTCTATTGTTTTTACTTCCTACTAATAATGTTATAAATGTGAATGTTTGTGAAAATGTTTGGATGTTTGTTACTCAATCACGCGTAAACAGATTTGGATGAAACTTAGCACGTACACACGGCTACACATCAAGCTGTACTAAACCAGTAAAGGCTGACCTCGCGTTGTAAGGAAAACCTATACAATGCGAGGTCAGCTTATACTGGAAATGTACAGCTTGATGTGTAGCCGTGTGTACATAGAACATTACCAGTAGGCGTAGCATGACCACTGTAGACAAGAGATTTGTCTACGGAAGAATAGATAAAATACATTGTATAGAACTTTATCTGTCATTTTGTCTTTTCTTTCGTAGACAAAACGCTTGTCTACAGTGGTCATGCTACGCCTGCAGGATAAACATATAGGCTACTTTTTATTCCGGGACGAATAACAGATTAACGATCTTTTGGGAACTATTCCCAAAAGAGGCGCGATAACATAATATTTCTGTGATAAACCAAATTATACAAGGGCAAAGCCGCGGGCATAGTCTAGTACTGTACTGTCATAAAAAATCACTGTATAAATAACAATTCAACATTAGAAAATATGTGAAAAAAACTGAACATTTAACTTTTAGAAACCGTGAAAATACATTGAGTCATAAGTTCAAGTCGACCTGCCTTGACCTCAAGTATAAACTGATGCCATATATTTTTGCGTCATATAAAAACGGTAAAGCCATACAACATGGCACTGGTTATATATTTAGCTGTAATAGTAAAAGCGAATAGATTTCGACGATTGTAATTGGCTGGATCGTTTGTTACAAAAACCATTTCCTTTAGTGAACTCGATCGTGTTACTTGATAAATTATGAAATTGATAATTCGCGTGTCCGTGGCTCCAGAGCGGCTCTTTTTTTCATTTGGTTTTATCCTGTTATGAATGACGGGCATACGTTGCCGTCGTGCCGTCGGAAGGCTGTACGTACGTACATCAATAGCTATCGCGTCGTTATACAAAATACAGAATGATGTTCGGATAAAGACTTAAATTGTGGAATGAAAAAATCACTCACGAGCAGGATTTGAACCTGCGACTCCTGGCTCAGTACGCCAGAGCTTTAGCCACTAAGCTACCGTGAACACTGCTCGTGATGCTCGCACCCACTAAGAAAGGATTTTTGGATTTTTTTACCCTAAATGAGTAAAATAGAGTGTTAGAGTTTGTATGATAAATATTTTCTCCTGGATCGATTCACTCAAAACTTGGGAAAAATAATAATCTTTAAGGTAAATAATGAATCATTTATCTTTTTTTTATCCAAAATTACTCCTAAAAGAGGGTGCAATAGGGTTATAAATTCTGTATGGAAGAATATTATTGCGTGGCTGGATTGAATCGAATCTCGATATAAATATTTTATAAGTTATTAATTAATTATGTGTTTTTTATTTTTCGAATAATAAACTCAGTGGAGGTAAAAAGGAGTGTTTAAAGATTCTATGAAAAATCTTCCTGAGGTCACGCTAGACACAAATACTCTTCAAATGAAATAATAATGAAGTAATACATTTTTCCCAAAACTACGACGAGGAACATTATACGGGGCAAGTAAAAACTTTTCACGCGGGTAAAGCCGTAAAAGCACTGCTAGGTTTCGTATAATAGTCAATGTTAAGTCAACCGCATATCAGTGGTAACAAAACCATTATAAGCGGAACTGACTTATTATTTAAATTTCATACATGAAACTAGGCTCAGCTTATACTGGTTTTTTACCATCGATGTGAGCTTGACTGTACATACATGTAGTTTATATACTCGTACATACTGGGTCTAATAAATAGTATCATTTATTTTAGGAATCCGAATAGAAATAAAAGAAACTAGGACTACATTCCTAGTTGAAAAATTACCCTGGTACCCTGTTCCTGAGGTCTGATCGAAGGTCGCACGCTACTAATTACACTAAGCTTCGCTTTTACTTGTGTTTACTTCTGCCGAATTCTCTTCTCGATTTATCGCACCCGACCGAAACACTGCGTCATTACATTTTTTCGCTCGATTTCGTAAATTTGGTCGTGGGCACACACCAAATTGATTACAACATGTACATGTGCGGGAAACAGACTGATTGAATCTATGTATTCCCTTTTGTCTGCGCTTAAAGAAAGGACAGTATTGTTCGCTATAATTTGTTTTCCGTATTGTGTGTCAAAACCACAGATAATATAATACTGGTCAAAACGGAACGCTTATACAAGGTGTGATTGAAATAACTGAAAACCTATTAGGGGCTCATCATTACTCACTCATCATAATGAACAACTTTTATTATGGGGCCAATCCTGAAATCATGATAAAAATATCAGTTGTTCCATACGTTTATGTTCGCATAACTCTACAAAATGTAGACCACAGCTGTTTTTTTTCGCGATTTCTGGATTGGTTCCATAGTATAAGTTGTTCATACTGGTGAGTAAAATGACCCCTTAAAGGTTTTCAGTTGTTTCAATTCAATCAAATCAAATCAGCCTATCGCAGTCCACTGCTGGACATAGGCCTCTCCCAAGTTGCGCCACAACGCTCGGTCCTCTGCCTTCCGCATCCAGTCCCCCCCAGCCACGTTCTTTAGGTCGTTGTTGTTGGTTGTTGTTTCAATTACACCTTGTATAATCACTTCGGTGTAAAAAAATTATACAAGTAAAAATACTCGAAGTAAGTTGGAACTGAACAGAAATTGAAAAAAACTGCTGTTGAAAAAAATCTAAGCAAAGCTTATCAAAGCACGAACCTAACATATACAGTAAACATAAAAATCGAAAAAAAAAAAAGTCATGGACTTAACTTGAAGTGTAGATTGAAACAAGATTTATCAGGACTCTTTTTTTCTGTCTTAGAACTGCAACGTATGTCACAGATCTGCTTAAAAAACTTATTACCTGATTAAAATGTAAGTAGTATCATGTGGCCATTAATATTTGTACAGTAATTCTCTTTATTTATTGTCAGCAGCATGAGTCTGTCATGCTTACTTAAATGTGCTGATGGTGGCTTTAGTATCAGGTCGTTAAGTTCCCTTCAATATGGTTGAGCTAAGCGATGGCTGATGCTCGTGTCATCCTCGTAAAAGGGTGCCGTCTGTCGGGACAGGTCAGCTCCTACATACTATGGCAATTCTTTTTAGGTTTATTTCTAAAGGCAATATTCTCATTTTAAATCTTTTTATCTATTTCTGACAACCTACATTATACTCACATTATTTGAATGAATTTGATGTAATAAAAAATTAACTATTTTAAAAAGAGTTTCTTGCCGGTTCTTCTTCATAGGACCCACAATTTGGAACCGTGCAACTAGAGCCTGACGTTTCAAAAGCGCATGTAATCTAGAGAAGACACCTCGAACAAAATGTTTGTAGCACGTTTTAGGGCTCCTGCACTCTCACTCACTTAGCCATGCTCGCGCCGCGCGTGCTCCGCGGCCATCAAGTTGCGCGATATTTTTTGTTCGTAATGTCTACTCTAATATTACCTCAGTGCCTGTAATGAGGTTTATTTGAAATAAAAAATATTTGAATTTGACTGCAAAATTCGAGCAGTGGGGTAATTGTGTAATGCATTCACATTGACATCAGCTTTCATTTTGAAATTACAGCAATATTCATTGCGTGGTACGTAGTTGTCAATATGATGGATTGTCAAAACACACAGAGCAATGAACATTGAAATCCAGATGAATGCGATCGCGAGTGAGTTACGCAATTAGGCAGCAGGTACAGAACACTAACTGTGTAACTACCTATAGCTTGCACTTGACCAAATTTCATTATTGAATGTGTTGACTGAAATCGAAAAACTTTTCCTTTCGAGTAAATCAGCCTTCATAAATCTATAAGGAAAGTTGAAAGGTTTATTAAAGCAGATTTTATGTGAGTTTGAAAGTTTATATGAGCATGTCTGGTCGTAAAGTAAGTGAGTCATTATATTATCCGACAGCGATTTGGCGACTCGCCCAGTGTGTGCGGCGAACAGCGTTATTAATTCCATAACATGAATGTCCCTTTATTCAAATGAAAAAATTATTGTAGTGAAATATTAGCTTCCAAAGATTTTCCATGTCCCTAGTTCCTAGCAAAGAATAGGCCAACTCTCCTCGGCTCGTAGTTGTGGTGAAAAGTAACTTGGGATTGATGTCACGTGACGAGGATGGCAGCATACTCCTGCTAACGTTTCCTTCTAACGGTTCCTGTTAACGTTACCTGCTAACGTTTTCTTGTAACGTTTCATGCTAATGGTTCCTGTTAACGTTTTCTTCTAAGTTTTTCTGCTAACTTTTCCTTCTAACCTTTCCTTCGAACATTTTCTGCCAACGTTTCCTGTCAACATTTCCTTCTAACGTTACTTGCTAACGTTTCTTTCCAACTTACGATTCCTTCTCATGGTTCCTGCTAACGTTTCTTTTAATCTTTACTTGCTATGGTTTTCTGCTAACGTTTCCTTCCAAAGTTTCTTGCTAACGATTCCTGCTAATATTTCCTTCTAACGTTTCTTGCTAACGTTTCCTGATAACGCTTCCTTCCAACTTACATTTCCTTGTAACGTTTCCTCCTAATGGTTCCTGCTAACTTTTCTTTTTATCGTTACTTGCTATCGTTTCCAGTTAATGGTTCCTTCTAACGTTTCCATCTAACGTTTCGTTCTAACGTTTCCTTCTAACGATTCCTACTTACGTTTCAGTCCAACATTTCCTACTTACGTTTCCTGCTAACTTTCTTGCTGACGTTTCTTGCTAATGTTTCCTGCTAATAATAACATACTACGAACATCAATCCGTTCACGAAGCGTATTGACTATGGCCAAATCTCCTATGACCATTAAAATCAGAAACGGTCGCTGGATATTCAGCAGTAGTATTCCACATAATAATTTCTTAGGTTTTCGCGATCACTACACATTCTAATAAAACAAGTTTAACCGGGGTCTTCCACATGTTTACGATCTACACTACGAATTCATGGATCATGGTCTTAGATACATTCACACATGCATAACCACCAAAAACTAGACAGAATCGAAGCATCTAAGCAAGCGCGAATAGAACGTGCGCGAGAGCGCGCGCAGAGCTGTGTGTGTATGTGTATTCGAGACAGTACTGATGATACACTCAATTAGCAATTAATAGAGGGGGAAGTTTTTTCTCGGTTTACTCCCGGGTAGCCACTGCGCATAGAAGCTATAGAAGCTTAGCTTAAAAAAAAATTATTTTCAAATTGACATTAACAATCAATTCTATTACAGATAGGTTTGGGGTGCATTAAAAAAGCCTCCACGAGTGATATTAGTAATATTTGATTAATAGTGATATTTAATTGATGTTCCGGTGCAGCTTGGGCAGTCAGTCCCGCTACCAACCTGCTGACTGGCTAATCTTTTCCCCACGGCATGAGCTATCATTATTATGTAGCTCATGTCGAAACGATAGAAGAAGAATAAGATTACAGATAGGTATAGTGCGTTTTTTGTTTCCAGACTAAAACATTTTGATTATATTCTCTTTATAGTAAGCTTATATCGCTTCTACTTAGTTTAGTATTTATAAGCTATCATCAAATCTAACGCGTTGTTAAATAGTTTACATTATTAAACAGATGTATTTAGTGCTCTATATATGTACATGGATTAGTCTGCGGATTAGAGCTGTTTTGTGGCCTAATAAAAGATGGATAAGGATTAGGCTCTTCACATAAACGTCTAGTTATTATTATTTTTATTTTTTATTTTTTTAATATCTTTGGGACATTTTTACACGGCACCATCTAGTCCCAAACTAAGCAGAGCTTGTGCTATGGGTACTAGACAATGGATATAATACTTAAATACTTTTTTTTTTTTTTGTAAATACATACTTGTAATACATAAGCAACACCCAGACCAACACAAACACTTATGTTCATCACACAAATATTTGTGTCGTGTGGGAATCGAACCCACGACCTCGTTATAAGCAGTCCGACACTCGAACCACTAGACCACAGAGGTCGTCGAATTGGTAGTTTGGTGATGATGTTTCAATTAAAACTCGTTTTAATGAAACCTCCAATAAGCTCAATATACTGGTAGCGGTAGGTTTACCTAAAAAGGATGCAATGTATACAGTATGTAACAAAAACCCTGTTGTTCCTGTGAGCTACGTTATCAGAATCGATATTCATACGTAACGACACAACTCATTTGGAAAACTCTTCAATAAAAACAATGGCTAAACTTTGTTTTATTATAAATAATATCAATAAAAATAATCAAATTAAATATTAACATAACATAACATCACGCCTGTATTTCCCGAAGGGGTAGGCAGAGGTGTATAATACACCCACATTTCGCCAGTTATGTTATAGTCCCATGTAATAGGGGGCGAGCCTATTGCCATTAACCGGGCACAAATCCATATTCCGGGCTGCTACTGAGAATAAAAAATCATAATTAATTGTGAATTGAAAGTAATTATATCACATGAATATCACATTTAATATTTAATTTGAATATTTTTATTGATATTATTTATAATAAAACAAAGTTTAGCC
Source organism: Asteroscopus sphinx (assembly GCA_949699075.1). Lineage (NCBI taxonomy): Eukaryota > Metazoa > Arthropoda > Insecta > Lepidoptera > Noctuidae > Asteroscopus > Asteroscopus sphinx. Next base: position 129,917 of record CATIWT010000011.1, on the reverse strand, counting down.
GGATTAAATCGCGTATATTTATTTATTTATCAAATTTATGCACACACAGAGAAATAATAATAAAGTACATAGAAATCAATAGTACAAAGGCACTGCTTATTTCTATAAGAAATATATCTACAAATATCAATATATCTGCTTATTTCTATTATTTAAATTGGTTTATTTGTATTGGTTTTATTTTTTATGTGTAGTGATCGCGAAAATCTAATAAATTATGATATTATTTATATTTAATTATTATATATATTATATTATTATTAAGTAGGTATAATGTATGTAAATATCGAAATATTTTCTTAAAGTAGGTTTAGTTTCTGTTGTACACTCGTTTCTGTCCTCGAACATCGACATCTCTCTATCGCTCTAAGGTTTGCTGTTAAAAAACTCATTTCTGAGTTAAGCTCGCCGATGCACATAAACTTTCCTACTGTAAAATCTATTTATATAAATAAATAAATATTTAATAAATATTTTCGGGACATTTTACACATCACCATCTAGTCCTAAACAAAGCAGAGCTTGTGCTATGGATACTAGACAATGGATATAATACTAATATACTTTTTTTTTGTAAATACATACTAATAATACATAAGAAATAACAACCAGACCAACACAAACACTCATGTTCATCACACAAATATTTGTGTCCTGTGGGAATCGAACCCACGACCTCGTGATCAGCAGTCCGACACTCGAACCACTAGACCACAGAGGTCGTCAAATATATGTGCGTACAATAAAGAATAAGAATAATAAGAAACCAACGACCATACAGCCCATAGGCGCCTCATAACAGGCGATGGATGTCTGCAACACATCTATGAAATTTCACTAATGTAGGTCGCCACTATTCGCCACTTGAAATCGTCAAATCAGTTTCGACCACTTGCATGAGCTGTCAAAACTGCCGCGTTGGTGATTAGCCAATAGTCGCCTTGGTAGGGCCAATCGGATTGCAGTACCCCGCCTCAGCTAGTGGCAGAATTTATTGTAAGCATTATATTCAACATTTGGCGTCTATGGGGCTATATGGTTGTTGTAAAAAACTGATTAAGAACTCAACTAAACTGTCGGTCGATTAAAAGTATTCAGTCTACGGAGGGGTTTAATTTAATAGTCCGTATTAACTCTCTCCACTTGGTTTGTTATCAATCAATCGTCAAAGCCAGCAAAGGGAAGCTGGGTATTGTGTGTCATTCATCATATTCAGTCCATAACGACCCACTGCCGAGAAGAATAAGTCGCATTTTCTTCGCCCTTATATCCCCACAAACATAAATCTTATATCTAACTAAATAAGATCTCTTTTCTTACAGCTGATAACGGAAATCAACGTGCAGTTAGCGTTGTTCCGAGACCTGTTGATTCACATCGGTCAGCCGCACGACTGTCCAGAACTACGCGAGCGCGTGCGCCGACTGCGCCGCGCATGCGTAGAAGCCACCAAGACAACCAGCACCCTTGTTCTACCTAATTGTAAAAAGTGAGTATGGATGTCCAGAGATAATGTATTTACATATCACGGCAAGAATTATTTTTTTGTTCGACCCAGGGTAGCACGTTAAAGATAGGCAGATTGCATTCTCCAAATGTCACACAAAACAATGTACATCCTACTAATATTTTAAATGCGAAAGTATGAATTTTTGTCTGTTTGTTTATTTATTTTTTTGTTCTTCAATCACGCAGAAACGGCTAAATAGATTTAAATGAAATTTAGCCTAAAGATAGACCATTACCCGGGTTAACATCATCCCGGCAAGATAAATAGTTCCCGAGGGATATACTATAACATATTTCTGACATAAACCGAATTATACGCGTATGAAGCAAGGCAGCAACGCAGTCTTTACGTTAGCACCACACACAGTACAGTCACCATACAATGTACAGTCACGAACCTTCCCGGTGATACATTTTGTCGACAAAGTCCTTTGAAAGAATCCTGCTACATTACACGTACCTACGACTGCCGTCGAACACTGAGCGTAAGCGATTTTAGCCTTAGTGGTGGTTCACTGGAAAGTTTGCTGATAGTACATATCACAGAAATAGATAAATAGAATGGAAAAGTGGGTGGGGCGCGCGTGCTAATACTATATACCAGAATGCAGGACATTTCAAAACCTTTCTCAGCACGCCTTATGAATTGTTTCTGTAAATACTGTAACAAAAACCCGCAAAAATGCCTTATTGCGCTGTTTCTAACTGCATAAACAAAAGCTGTAAAGTAAATTTGATTAAAGTTAATTTTTAAAAATTAATGACGTCTACATGAGAGGCGTGGTTTGTCCGAAGGTTGCCACGCATGAATCGCAAGTAATTTTTTTATTACATCTATCTATTTCTGTGGTACATATATGTTTGATTCCTATACGATTTATACCTAATGTTACCGTTGTTTTTACAATGCTGCTATTGCTGGTAGGTAGCAAAAGGAATACAACACGTGTAATATTTATTTAAATTAATCTATCTGTCTATCTATGATTCTCAAAGGAATAACCCTTATCAAAAGAACAAAGTATATTTTTTATCATCCTGATACAGGTTTGGTTATATTCCGTCCTTCAATTTCCATTTTCATGAGTAGCAAAATAAAACATAGATGTGTTGATAACACACCTGTATAGTTCACCGACTGAGAGAGATATAAAGCTGATCCTATTTCATTGCACATACCGAGGAATCGATCACGTAGAAGATCGAGTAGAAATTTCCGATATCTCAATTTGAGAAGGGTTATAGCGTTATAACTGTGGTTGTTTATTTATCTGCGGGCACTCTGTCTCTGACAAAGTGGCTCTTTCAAATCAATATTGAATGGTGGCTTAACCTCGTAATCTTCCAACGTAAATATTAAATTAGAGAACAATATAATATTAGAAAATGGAAAAGTTATCTAGCCTCTAAGCCCCTCTTGTGGCCACGGATCGCTGCCTACCTTTAGATTAATGCCCTCTCTCTACTAACGGCCAAAATTAATATACAATCTATCCTCGATTTACCCTACTAGAGATAGGAATTTGACATAAGCTCCATACAAAATATGTCAAATTTCTATCTCTAGTAGGGTAAATCGTGGATAGATTGGATATTAATTTTGGCCGTTAGATAAATGGCTACTCGTTTAGCACAAAACAATACATATCGTTATTATTCACTAAAACATATAAAAATACAATTTTCGTTTCACTTTGCCATTATTTAAACGACAGCGTACAGCTGAAATTTTATCTTTAAAATTGTAACTCTTTTGTTCCTGCTCGCTCAGGGATTTCCTGAAACGGCACGGCTCACCCCCTGGAGTTACACCATTCCATTATTCTGCTTTATGTTACACAAAACATTCACCTTAATAGATAAATTGTGTCGTAAGCCTTCTGTATATACTTGAGTACATGACTAACACCCGACCATTTGCATTTCAAAGAGAGAACCAATTCGCTATATATCTTTGATGTCAAATCTGAATTAAAACTAATAACGTCACAGAAAGATTTTGCATTCCAGTGCAGAGAAAAACTGAAAAAATAAAAGTATAGATATGCCTATCTTTACTAATTATATTATTATTTTTAACGCATTTACGCATGCGAAGCGAAATCTAACGATTTAAATTGTGGAATGAAAAAATCGCTCACGAGCAGTATTTGAACCTGCTACTCCTGGCTCAGTACGCCAGTGCTTTAGCCACTAATAAGCTACCGTGAACACTGCTCGTGGTATCGAAATTAACCTCCACTTTGTCTTTAGGTAACGTCAGCGATATCTTATTAAGAAACAGTGTTTTTTTTTCTTTCCACAATTTAAATCGTTAGATTTCGCTTCGCATGCGTAAATGCGTTAAAAATAATAAAATAATTAGTATATTTTGACGCCTAGGCGCGCCTTTTTGTATCATTTTATTTTGTACTATGTAAACATTATATCATTTTATTTTGTAGTTTGTAAATATTTTTTATCACTTAACTAAATTGTAAAAAAGAATAAATAAATAACTTTTAATTAGTAAAGATAGGCATATCTATACGACTTTTAATTAACTGCAAAGTTAGTCAAGTCGGTTAAGAAACACTGTTTCTTAATAAGATATCGCTGACGTCACCCAAAGACGTACCAAAGTGGAGGTTAATTTCGAATACACGAGCAGTGTTCACGGTAGCTTAGTGGCTAAAGCACTGGCGTACTGAGCCAGGAGTCGCAGGTTCGAATCCTGCTCGTGAGCGATTTTTTCTTTCCACAATTTAAATCGTGAAATATACATAATTTTACAACCGATCTGAAACAAGCAAATGTTTTCAGTAAAGAGATTCACGAATTAATAGAAAAGTAATATGTTGACGAGTTCTTTTTGATCCGATTTAATTTATTTACTCAGCTATCTAAAATACCGCCGCGACCAGGATTTATAAAAGTTTGTTTCAATGAGCTTTTATTGGTAAAATTCACGATTAGGCAACGATTTGAATTTATTTTTAGTCTAACTGTTCTGTAACATCGAATGATTGGAAACAAATTGTTGTTCCGAACTTCATAACACGTGTTTAAGTAAAATTACGTTTTTAATACGTTTTCGTATAAACTTTTTAGCCAACGATACATTTCGATGTGTTGAGCTCTATCTGTGTATAAAAAACCGGCCAAGTGCGAGTTGGACTCGCGCAGTAAGGGTTCCATACCTCTCAACGACCTGATACCCCATAAAATGATATAATATTTACAAAGTACAAAATAAAATGATACAAAAAGGCGCGCCTAGTCGTCAAAATATACTTATTATTTTATTATTTTTAACGCATTTACGCATGCGAAGCGAAATCTAACGATTTAAATTGTAGAAAGAAAAAAAAACACTGTTTCTTAATAAGATATCGCTGACGTTACCCAAAGACAAAGTGGAGGTTAATTTCGATACCACGAGCAGTGTTCACGGTAGCTTATGCGTACGCCAGTGCTTTAGCCACTACTAAAGCACTGGCGTACTGAGCCAGGAGTAGCAGGTTCAAATACTGCTCGTGAGCGATTTTTTCTTTCCACAATTTAAATCGTTAGATTTCGCTTCGCATGCGTAAATGCGTTAAAAATAATAAAATAAAGTAAAGATAGGCATATCTATACTTTTATTTTATCAGTTTTTCTCTGCAGTGGAATGCAAAATCTTTCTGTGACGTTTTAATGATGTTATAACTTAATGTGCTCTTTTAGTGGCACTATTTGCCTTACATTTTTTGTTAATATGTGGATAATGTAGTTGGCTACAATATTGTAAAAACAAGTAACAGTAAGTTTTTCTATATACCAATATATGTATTGTAGCTGTTTATTGTCCCTGAATAAATAATAAAAAAAAAAAAATACTGATTTAATTTACGATAGTTTATCAAAAGACAAAGTTATCAGTTGTTGTTGTTGTTGTTGTTTATCAGTTTTTCGCACAGTGCGCGAAATGTGAATTTTTGCATGTCTTTCTTACGCAGGTACCACCACATATGTCTATGTTTGTCTTATTTTTAGTATTTGTTGCTAAACTACATAATATGCACTATAATCTGACCAAGTTTGACGCTGGTATATATTACCGTTTTGAAGATAGCGCAGGTACAAAAACGTTAAAAAAAATGCATGTTTTTTGAGGTTTCTTGTATGGTGACCCCCTTTGGTTTTAGACTTTTTTTTGTTTTTAGTATTTGTCGTGATACACCTCATAGCAACATATATTCTGAGAAAAATTTAACCAGTTACCTATTACTTTTCAAAAGATACAGCCCTGTGACAGACAGACGGACGGACGCACAGCGTAGCGAGAGTAATAGGGTCCCGTTTGGCACCCTTCGGGTACGGAACCCTAAAAATGAATGTTTATACGTATGTTTGTCTTCTATGCGTTCCTAAAGGGTCCGTAATGTTTCGCAAATAATTTTTCACAAAATGTCACTTTAAAAACGTTTCTCAAACGTTCATTTCGCAAACTAGTCTTTGAAAAACCACATATTCCTAAAAACAACCTTTCACAGTGTTTAATTTCGCAAAAAATGTTTTTACAAACTTCACGTTTCTAAAAACAACCTATCACTATGTTTCATTTCGCAAACAAGTGTTTTTACAATCTACATGTTTCTTATAACAACCTTTCATAGCATCTTATTTCGCAAACAAGTGCGAAGTCAAACAAGTCACTTTACACCTACCTACATGTTTCTAAAAACAACGTTTCACAACATTTCTATTTGAAAATCGTTTTTACAAGCTACTTATTTCTAAAATGTTATACAAACGTTGGTTACGTTTGGCAATTGACTTATTGCATAATGTATCGTTTGATAAGCTAAAGTTTTTCTGAGTAAAAAACTAAAATAGCTATGATTAATATTCTATTCGATTCTTTTGTAATTTCACCTACCTATTCACCCTACACTAAGCAAGCATGGCCCGACATGCTCTAGGCCGGTTTTTTTTATCTGATTTTGTGCTATGACAACATAACAATACTGAACTGTGGTCCCACCAGTGGGGCAACGTAGTGGGACCACGAGGAACGGCAAAGAGTATTTCTTGTGGACCCACTGCTTAGTGGGACCATGAGGAACAACATTTCCTCGTGGTCCCACAAGTGGGGCAAAGTAGTGGGACCACGAGGAACGACCCCAATTTTTAATCTTTCTTTATTTCTTATCCTCATAATCATACCAGTATTAACCTGAAGCAGTTAGTGCCAAGTTTCATCATAATATACATGTTATCACGCCCGTTACCCATTGGAGTAGGCAGAGGCTATGGCGTTCCACCTGCTACGGTCCTGACACGCCGCTTGCGCTTCATCTACGTTCATTAACCTCGGCATGAATGCTCATCGGCTTAAAGTACTATTAACGAGGCCTTTTTGAGATCGTCCGCGATTTGGTTGTGATGTAAGGTCCAAGTTTCAGTTGGTCTAAAATTCCTGTGGCTATAGCTATCTTAAAGCATCGTAGCAGCATCTTAGCTGTATAAATTGTGTTGCCAGATTAGTTTAAATAAATGAACTGCGTAGAAAGCAGTATGTGGCGGTGTACCTAGCCATTTGAAGTACCGTTTATTCCACTTTTCACTTGGGAACTTGGTTATTTTTAACACTCTGAAATTCAAATTTTAATAAATATGTAGGCCCGTACCTACCATTATGGCCAAATGGACAATCATACATCTGTGGTAAAGAAACCAATAAAAGCTGAGCCTGTTTTGTATGAAACTTACATACTAAACCAGTTCAACAGGTTTTTTCCATTAATATGCGGTGTTCATCTTCTTCTATCGTGTTGACATGAGCTACATAATGATAATAGCTCATGCCGTGGGGAAAAGATTAGCCAGTCAGCAGGTTGGTAGCGGGGCGGACTGCCCAGGGTGCGCCGGACGATCAATTAAATATCGTCACTCGTGGATTCTCTTTAAACTTACATATACATATACATATATTGTTCATTATACTTACATATAGTTTAAATTGATACTAAAAAACTTATATGAATATAAAACATACTAGAGGGCGCCCGCGGCTACGCTCGCATTGATGTCGTTTATGGCGCATCCTGTTAAACTGTTATAGCGTGAAAAAGTAACAAACTCACAAACTTTCGCATTTGAGAACTCTTTCATAATGCGCACAGCCAAGTTGTGGTATTCACTGTATTTCCGGGCACTTACAACCCTAACGCCTTTAAAGCTGGAGTAAATCGGCATCGGTAATCGGCATTGGAGAAGAACCGGAGTGACCGACATAGCTTGTAGGATCAGTAAGCTGAAGTGACAGTGGGCTGGCCATGTCTGTCGAAGGACCGATGGCCGCTGGAGCAGACGAGTCCTTGAGTGGAGACCGCGAATCGGCAAACGCAGCGTAGGGCGCCCCCCTGCCAGGTGGACCGACGACCTAAAGAACGTGGCTGGGGGGAACTGGATGCGGAAGGCAGAGGACCGAGCGTTGTGGCGCAACTTGGGAGAGGCCTATGTCCAGCAGTGAACTGCGATAGGCTGAGTTGATTGATTGATTGAAATCGGCACCTATCAAATTTGAGCAGCGTCTGTCGAATTTGGTGCGATCCCGCATCCTCAATTTTTTCGGCCATGTATCGCGGCGTAGTCACGATTCTATAGAACGACTTTTCGTACAGGGTAGAATAGAGGGCTCAAGAGTGCGTGGACGGCTTCCCATGCGATGGACTGATGTAATGATATAACTGATGTAACATATTTCCTCACCGAATTATAATTCATGCGTGGCGTTAGAACACTATCGAATCGTCATTTATGTTTTTATGCTGTAATAAACACCTTAATTATTACATTCATATTGTTTGTTAAGATTGTTAATAAAAGTAACACGTTTATACTTACATAAATAAATGTGCTGATACGAGGATGAATTGTAAGTGCCACACTCAAACCCAGGAGGTTTAAGTGGTACTTTTGTACTAATTTTAATTATGTATATATTATTGATAATTTAATAAAAAAAAAAAAAAAAATGAAGTCTGCCGTGGGCCGGCCATTACATGAATGCACCAGACTAACCGAAAGCAGGGAAAGGTGGCGAGGCATCGTGAGGCGAGCTACAGCAGCCCCCTGCAATAGTACATGATGGCCACAACCGCTCTGTCAAGAGCGAAACGACGAAGAAGAAGAGAAATCGGCACCTAATAGGTTTGCTCGCTTCGACCACATCTTGACAAAGCTGTCTAGATTGCGGTCAAGAGCAGATCGATATCTCATTAAAAAAAACATAGTTCCGTATGTCCTTCCCCAGGTCCCAGGCTACCGCTTCGCAAAATTTTATCACGATTAGTTCAAAATGTAACAAACAGACAGATAGACAGACTTACTTTCGCATTTACAATAATAGTATGAATTTTCCTAAAATAATGATAAATTATTATTATTTATGCAGGGCAACGAGCGACGGTTGCGCGGAGCAGCCCCAGCTGGTGCTGCTATACTTCATGGCACAACTCCTGCTGCGGGAGCTCGCCAAGTGCCACCGACTCGTACAGCTTGTGCCAATGGACATGACTTCCTATTATGGTATGAATACACATAGTATTAGGTACATACTGTTTATCTACAGTGCGAGTCTTTAAGTGACGTGTGTCTTTAACTGTGGTAATTAAGTGACGGTATTTTTTTGGGGTATATTGTATTTCATCGTCATTGCCTGTTATTTACAATCACTATTGTTTTTGTTTTAACATGATAGCCCCTTGGTTCAAAAATTATGTTTTCTTTACAAAGGATGCACAGCTAATAAAAATGAGTTTACGTGTTTACCCAATAAAAAACTATTGGATTTTTTTTCCGTCGATAAAATTATGTCTTGTTTCACCCAATTCCATGTATGGAGTCTCACACTCTACATAAAATGTATGTTATTCGCATAACCAACATTTTATAGATGGGTGAATATCAAAAAAGCACTTTTATTTCTCCAGAATGGAGCTCACGAATCCTTTAAAAAAATGTCTCATTAGTTTCAGATTTGGCCCTCCAATGTTATCTCAAAAACTAACCTTGAATATATTACATACAAACTTGTGCATTTTAAACCCAAGTGAATGCCCTCTGCGTGAGACCTCATAAATAACCAGGTTTTACTGAAAAAATTAAGTATACATAAGGGTAGGTAGCAGTGGCGTGCATTGGCCTACTTTACATGAATTTAATTGTGGTGTAAGTTATTGATTTTTTGATGTAGGAAGATTAATTTAGCATTAATAGGTCTATTTTAAGATAAATAATCATCATACTCTGAAAAAAAGATAATAACTTACACCACTATTGAATATGAATGAGGAAGGCAGTAGGTATTGCCTAATTGCCTATATGCAATGCACGCCACTGGTAGGTAGATACCAGACACAGATGCCTTTGTTTTATCGTGTGGTCGAATATACCACACTATCATTTCCCAGAGGTGTCGTAAGAACTGAATAAAGGATTAGACCCGTATTAGAAGAATGGCCAACAGCATCCGCTTATGTATTAATAAAAACGCTCTAGAAAACCCAATCCGTCTGCCAAGCCTTTTGTAGCCATTACGGTAATATTTCCCAAGAAACGTTGTTGTAGCGGTTAGAGAGGCGGTTTAGGAATAGTACATTACTGTCGAGGCCTGAAATGAAGCAATTTACGGCCGAGTAATATTGGAAGTACGAGGCGAAGCCGAGTACTTCCCAAGCGATTTTGGAAGGTCGAGGCGCAAGCCGAGTCCTTTTTAACTAGACGAGGCCGTTAATTGCTATTTCGGCCGAGACTTGTATAGTACTTTTCTCTCATTTGCGAGGAAACACAACACAAATGAATTCAACAGTATCTTATTATCATTCACGCCAATTCGCCCGCGCACGGTTCTTGTTCTATTTTCAAAGTTTTGAAAAAAAAAATGCGTATTTAGCCTGTATAATGCAAGAACATTATTTATGTATGTCTTACATACATTCCGTATAATGATAAATATTTTGTACCTTAAAACAACTAATTTAGGTATGTAAGTGTGTACTTAAAAACCTCTGTAGCATAATTTAAAAAATAAAAAGTGTCCAGCAATTTCTATTATTGTCCTGTTGGATATTACCGGCCTGTTATTTCGTTGCGTACGGAAAAGAGCCGATTGTTGTATTTTTTTTTGAATAATGAACCAATTTCCGAGCAAGTGGGAGAAAAATATATTTTTCACGATGATGTTGCTCTTTGGGACCAAAAGATAATACATCTTTAACCTCCGAATTCTCAAACGACAGTTAACTTTAAAGATCTATCCATATTACGACGGGACGGGCCGTGCACGGTACGTGCGGCGCGGCAAATGTACAATGGGAAGTACTCTGAGGAATTGTTCGACTTGATATCAGACGTTGACTTTCAACATCCTACCAACCAACCGCGATAAATCTAAATTCCTTCCTCACCACCTTGATGGTTGGCGGTCAACTACTGTACATTTCACGCGCCATTTTTGACTCGCATAGCAAAATTGTGGAATCAACTTCCTTCAACGGTTTTTCCGAACAAATATGACATGGGATGGGAGCCATCAAGAAAGGATCATACGTCTAAATAAAAGGTCGGCAACGCATCGGCGATGCCCCTGGTGTTGCAAATATCCGTGAGCGGCGGAGATTTCTTACCATCAGGTGACCCGCTTGCTTGTTTGCCCTACGATGTCATGTCATCATCATCATTACAGCCGAAAGACGTCCACTACTGGACATAGGCCTACGATGTCATGTAAACAAGACCAATGCCTACGCCCGAGAACATGTCGCGTTACCAATGTGCTCCCGTATTCTAGTCTCTAATCTTTTAAGTTTAAGGATTATTTTAAATTGAAATCGTTTTTCCCGGTCGTACCGAGTCCGGCCAGCCTGTCATAACGTGGATAGACCTTAAAACGTTATATAAAGTAGCTCTGCCGTTACAATGTACCTTGGAGTGACAGTGACAGTATGAGACTTAACGGTGACTTAAAATGTTGTTGCGTTTGAGAATTCGGTCGTTAGTCGCCTTTTAAGATCCTAAAGAAAAGTTTGACATAGTTTAGGTGTTCGTTCTTTGACTAACGACCAAGAGGCAGTACCGTATACAATATCTTTTCTTGTAAAATTCTTAATTAATTATTCATTATTTATTTAATCGTATGTCATCTTTATAGGCTATCTATACATCTATATTATTTTATTCATAATGACAAATTGAGATTCTTTAATTAATTATTCATAAAAGTTAGTTACATACTTTTGGTTGATCCGTAAAATTTTATAATACTGTACCTACAGTCTTCTAATTATGCTCCAACAAAAAGAAATCAGCATATCAAATGAAAACAAAGTTGAAATATTTTTGAAAACATCGTTGGTGTTCCCGAATTATAAATTCATTTGTAACAAAAGTTTTTTCTTTTGGGATGGTTCGGAAAGGAAATGAATTCGTAGAGTATATTAGAACCAGGTGTTTATCTTCCCTCGCTTAGAGACTGGAGGTAATGGGATGGCAGACAATAAGTGATTCACCTGTCGATTAGATTGAACGACCCGTTTTGGTTAGTCTTTGAGCTTTGGTAAACCAATAACAGAGAACTTTGTATCAGATTATTTCTATTTTATTTGCCACATTGTATGCTTAGATTTTTTTATACAAATAATATTCCGTAACTTGGTTATCACAATATAGATATCATAATCATTAAAAGAGCTAGGCTCATTTCGGTGAAGTTATGTCCATGTATCTCTGCATTCCGCCTCGCTTATTACTTCCTAAAAGGACACGAAATTTATGTTTTCCTTTACTTGTTGCATAAAGTTCTTCTCGGTCTTCCTCTCTTTGCCTTCCCATCTATAATAGTATTTATTAAACGATCGTATCTTATGAGGCGTCCCAACATTTTCCCTCTCCTATTTTCAATAACTTTTAATTTTTCTGTTTTTCTTCTACTATATTTAAAACCTTGTTCGTTTTCTTTTCCGTCCAACTAATTCTTTCGATTTTTCTCCAGCACCACATCTCAATACCTTCCAAACGTTCGCTTTTTTATCCCGTACATACACCATTAATCTGGTTTTCATAACTTTTTTTGGTAAAAGAACATTATATTTTCATGTTGCACAATGCATAAGTTCAAGAACTTCAATGCGTCTCTAAACTCCTAGTTGCAAACTCTCGGAGCTACTTTTACAGTGTTAATTGAAAATGACTTTTCCTTAAACCACACTTTCCTTCTACTAGTACTAATAAGTTGGACAACAAAATTACCTTTTTAATAGCGTGCCTCCACGAACAATTAGTAGCAATTAATCACTGCTAAAGACACCAGCCGCAATGTTCGACTTGGCTAAAATTTCGGAGAATAATGTTCCAAATTTTCGCCGATACTTCTACCTAATGGCGAAACATTACTGCTTCAGCGGAGCGAGTAAGAGTAACAAGATCCTAGATACTTGTATTTACGACACAATACCTTTGAACGTTCATAATGGTGACTTATGTACCTGTGTACTGTATAGTGGTGGGCTCAATTGGAACTGTGCCGGTACAAATTGTGTGCAGCTACATTGAAACTCAAACCAGCTTTGCAGCCTCTCGTTGCGACGGTATAAGTTTAATCTCACTTTTCTAAGCCTATTCAGAGAATGTGAAGATAATATGAGTGGGCAGCGGCAGATGTTCATTTGAATTCAATTTCGATTATATGGATTCTGTGTGAGCTTAACAAAATGTACTATTCTATTAGTTTCCGAATAGTTGTAGTTGGGATATTTGAGGGCAATAGAATTTTGTGTGACTTTATGTTAGGTATAATTTATTTTTATCAAAAATATAATGTAATATTTCAAAGGTTGTTAACCTAAGTGGTGTATAACAACACTGGCGCGCCATTTTGATATTAAAAGCCAAAAGTCTGGTAGGTATTTTATTCATTTCAAAATCTTGAATCTATAATAATACTCTCTATTCGTATTTTTATAGACTGTCAAATCTTTTATGACATTACATTTACAGCATAGCTAGGTACCGTTTTTATGTAGAGTTAAGTAGAGTATTATTTATATGAGTTTTATATGTTCTAATTTTAAGATTATATATGGTGGAATATGGCGAGTGTTGTAGCGCAACTTGGCAGAGGCCTATGTCCAGCAGTGGACTGCGATAGGCTGAGTTGATGATTGATGATGATATATTGGCAGCAGGTGAGGGGCTCGTGGCAAAGTAATAACCGCAAGGATTATACAATCTGAGGTTAAGCTGCACTTGCCGCGGTCAGTCTGTGGATGGGTGACCGTTTCGTTACACTACATCGAGACCCCTCCGTGCCTCGGAGAGCACGCGTTAAGCTGTCGGTCCCGGTTTTCATACGAATATCTGTGGCGGTCGTTACGGATAGTCAGAGCCTGAAAGTCTGACAACTGGTGTAACCTCCAAATGTCAGTATTGCCCAGTAACTGGGTTAAAATACTGATGTTCAGCCGCATCTGGTTAGACTGGAAGCCGACACCAATATAATTGGGAAAAGCCGCGGAAGATGATGATGATGATATGGTGGCAGCACGAAATATGAGCAAGTACCTAACAAAGGCACGCTGCATATTGAAACCAGCCTAGACCAGAGTAGCAGACGGTGCGTTTATATCCTTTGTTTGCAAATGCCAGCCCAGCCAAGTGCTAGGCGGTGCGTTTATGTCTTTTGTTCGAAAATTCCAGCCCAAGCGAATAACGGACAGGGCGTTTATGTCGTTTGTTCGCAAATGCTCTGCCTGGTGGCTCTGGGTGACGTGGGGACCATTATGCAAATCGACATAAATTCACACGTTTTACAAAACCATCCAGGCCGTGTGCTGTACCCACATAAAATAAATAAATAAATAAAGCCTTTATTTCCCAAATTTACAATAGATATACATAGTACAATTTTAATTTTCAAAGTATAAATTATTATTTTCGTAATCTATTAAGTATGTTTATACAATATTATTTTATATTTATCATTACATTACATTACTAATTAAATTTTACACAAAGTATTTTATAATTTCATTTATTATTATTATTTATTGTATTTATTACTTATTATATTATTATTTCAAATTTTCATTTACACATTATACATATTTATTATTATATATGTACATAATTATCGTTTATAAATATATTATTGGGTTACCCATTTCTGGGCGTAGGCCTCCTCCAACCCCTTCCAGTGCTCTCTATCTTTTGCTTGGCGAGTCCAGGAAAATCCGGCCACTTGGCAGTTATCGTCACTCTAGCGCCGTCTAGGTCGGCCACGTGGGCGTTTCGCGTCGTAAGGATGCCAATGTAGAATCTTTTCACTCCATCTGTTATCTGTCATCCTTGCTGTGTGTCCAGCCCAACGCCATTTCAGTCTGCTTGCTAGCTCTACGGCATCTGTTATTTTTCTTATGCATCTAATGTATGTGTTTTTCTTCCCATCCTTCCGCTTTATGCCCAGCATACTTCTCTCAGTGGCTCTTTGGATGGTACCCACATAAGACGGATTAAATATGCGGCAGGCCTAAGCGCAATATTGCCTACAAACAAAAACATACATGAATGTTATATTTACCGTAAACTTACAAACGAAACCAAGAGCAATTAGAAATAGTAGCGAAAGCTATAAAATAAAGAAAAATGTTTATTTCAATTACATAATTAGTGCAATACATTAATATTTAGAATATTTTTTTATGGAAGGATTTACTTATGTTAGGGAATTCCGCTCTTCCGCTTATCATTATCCAATAGGTAATATGCTCTTTTTTGTATTTTAATTGGTTGGTGACCCTTTTGGAATGGGCATACCGACAGCAACTTCATATTTACTTATGTCTAATGTTGTTATTGTTGTGCTGTCACTATCCTGTGCCAAATAAAAGTTTTTCTTTCAATTTTTTTAAAGTACCAAACTTAAACTTTGTTGTTTAAACTTTTGAAGGAGCGTAAAAAGACCTCAGAAAATTTCATCCTCTTCATTGCACATCTACAATTTATTGTATTGTCATGAACTCTGACCTATCACTAACTAGGAATTGTAACAAGGTCCTAACAGCTGGTTTTCCGCAGAGAATCGGGCCGGTCCATCCAACTTCGGCAACGTCATCAGTCAGATACTGCTGTGCAAGCAGATCACACCAGACTTCAATCAGGAAGAACTGTGCAGCATCGTGAAGGACACGCAGGAGATCACAAGAATAGTCAATGATATTCAGGAGTATTTACCGCAACATGAAAACTTAAATCATTTAGGTAATATTACATTTCATACATTTTTCGTGTTCTTTTTGGTCCTATACCTAAACCACACCTCAGACACTCAATACAATATGAATGCTAGCGCCACCTACATACACAAGACTACGTCTGTATACGAACGCTCACACACGTGTAGGTTAAGGATGGTCGCCGCTCGTAGTGCCGACTGGGTTCCAAGCGCATCTCAGTAATTTTCAGAGATGGCGTGCTTGTATAGCTTATGGCAAGTGACATACATTTCAAATTGAGGGCGCGTGCGGGGCGCAAGCGAGGAATCTTGAATTGGCGGGGGGCGGTGAGTAGCCGTTCTGTACATTATTACTATTAGATATTCTGTGCCTAAACGTAGCGTAGGACGCCCTCAAGCTAGGTGGAGTGACGATCTACGCAAGGTGACTGTTGGAAACTGGATGAGTGGCCGGGGATAGAAGTCGGTGGCGTGCTATTGGAGAGGCCTATGTCTAGCAGTGGACTGCGGGACTGCGATAGGCTGATGATGAGATGATGATGATGAAGGTCCTATAATAGTCTGATAACTTTTAACTGAGGAATAAATATGACGTCTTGACAGATTTTCTATACAACATCTACTCGAAAGGTCAAACTTATTCCTCAGTTAAAAGTTAACTGGCTATTGAAAGACCGAACCTTAAAGAGGTAAAATAATCTACAGTTTGCAAAGATGCTTTGTAGCGAAAATATTTAGAATTTTGTCAAACATTTTTTAGAAATTCACTAAAACAGTTCCAATAATCGCCATAATGACCGGTCCTGTGCTTTCAGCACCCAGCGGATTCCCGCGACCTTCACCGTTGATGCTTGGGGGAGGCCTATGTCCAGCAGTAGACGTCTTTTGACTGAAATGATGATGATAATGACGAGTAGATGTAAAGTATTTGTTTTCGCTTGCATAAAACCTTCATTTTTTTATGACTAAAATAAAGAAAGCCATATAAATTAATTGAACATTCATGACCATGTGACGCGAAAATACAGAGCCAGTGAATTTGTCGTCATAGAAAATCATTTAAAATGTATTTATTTAATAACAATAAATAATAAATTTGACACTTGGTATGTTCCTTACCATTCATAGATAAACGTCTTGAAATATTTTGGATTAATAATGTAGGACCTTGTCTACCGGTGCCAACGGGACCCTATTAAGCCACGTCGTCGGTCCGTCCGCCCGTCCTTCTATCCGTCCGTCTGTCACTTATTAACTGCAATAGGTAGGTAGGTAGGTAGCCAGTTGAATTTTCACAGAATATGTATTACTATGGCAAATACAAAAAATAATAAAAAGTAGTACGGAACCCTTAGTGCACAAGTCCGACTCGCACTTGACCATTTTTTTATTCCTTAAAAAGATTGGATCGATCGTCTCGTGGGAATCATAAAAGACGACTAAACGATTATGAAAAGGGGAAATTAAATGAAATTACATAATTTGCAAATTGGATGTTAAAATCAACATTCAATGGGTTATTTTAAAAACTAGATGGCGTCGGCGTTTCCTATGTGAATACCTCTGAGAAGAAATACCGAAACAAACCGGGTATCAAAGTCTCTTTCAAAGTCCAAACATATTTTGTATCAAGAATCAGTATGAGAACAATGCAAGGTAACGGCTACACTGGCCTTTTGAAGAAAGTGCTAGGTCGGTTTGGGATGGGCAGTTAACATACTACAGTCACCAATCCGTGTACCAATCAATACTCATGAGTGATAGTATCTATTACACAGCTAAAGATGTTATAGATTAATTAACTATAAAGTTAATTAATCTATAACATCTTTAGCTGTATAATTTTTCAATAGATCACCAATCATTTCACCGAATCAACTAGTCAGTAGTAGGTAGAAATAGGGCTTTAAAAACATTTCTATTATTTTCACACAGCAAACTTGCAAAACACTTTGAACTGCCTTATAAAATAATGTGATAACTTACACAAATAAATAATTTTAATATGAACTCTATATATTTTAACAACTTTATAATGTACGCCTAATTTTTGAACAACGACTTCACAAGCTGTACAATTTGAACAATCCTGTTTTAATTTGTAATCCCAGCGAATTCAGTGCCACTGCTTCTATAGGATTTTAATTTATAATAATATTCAGATTAAGCACGAAATGCTACATCATTACTGAAGCCTTGTTCTACAGCATAACATAAATGTTGAAAATCCAAATGGAAAGACCGGAACGAATCTGTGGCGTACTTTTTGTTCAGTAACACCTCCCGCCGACACAATACTTATGTAGTTACTAACAACAAGACAGAACCCTATTTAGGAAAAAGGATTACGAGTCTCGCAACACCACTGTGTCTTTTCAATTATATTATTAAGAGCTCTGAGTTCGGGAAAAATGCTCTTTTATCCTCCGCCGCACGGCTAAATATCTACCCACAAAATAAAGCTTATACCGCGTACATAATCTATGTAGTTACAGACTATTAACGCTGTGAAAGGCCTTTCCGTTGAAGTTATACGCACAACTGGGAAATAACACGCGTAGTCATCGCACCGCTAAATGCGAGTTTGGGAAAAGTGTATTTTGGCACATAATGTCAGTTTAGGGGCACATTCCCTGCTCATTATAGAATAAAGTATTTGGATTTTATTACTGATTGTTAAAGTAAATCTACGAATTATAAATGTTACTTATTCTGTAGAAGCAAATGTAGAATATGCCTTCAAAACTATCACAAAACACTCAGCGCAAATTGTGATTTATTATTTCATACGTAATATATTTTGAAACGAGTACAAGTGAACTCTCGGTGTCTTTTCCAGAGAGCAACATCGCACTGAAAGGCGACGACGTCAACGGACTGTGGAGGAATAAGCGAAGAGGATCCCTCTACAAAGGCATGGGAGTACTTTGTTGTGTGTCGCGGCCCAACTACCTCTGAGGGTGACAGGTCTCGCCCACGAGGCGGCTCGAGTCCCAACAAACTGCCATCACCTCCACGGTATGCTGAAGATGAACGACTCAAATGTTCAGTGAAAAGTGAATGTTATATGACGTTGATAAGCGAGGAAAATGAATGGGTCCATTAAATTGTTTAATTAGTAACTGATTAGCGAATTGACATTTTCAGTGATTGATTTGAAATCATTATTATTATATTGTAGTTCAATTATGTACTATAAGTATCGTATAGTCGTGTAAGTACTGCATACATTCATGCATTTATGAATTGCCTGGAACGGGATCAATTGCGTTTAAGTAGTATATAATACAAATAATTAGTATTGTTTTGCACCATAGGTCATTTCATTAATGGCTGTGTCGTGTTTTTTATTTCCATTTTGTATTTGTATTATAAGTTAACTTTTTCACGATGTTTTCTATAAATAAATAAAAAATTTGATGGGTACCTATTTTTTCACATGATTTAGTTTAGTTAACTTTATGTGTTAGGTATTTTTCCATGCCTCACTATACATCATTTATAATCTAGAACTATAGCTATGCTGTCAGGTATTCAAGATAGCCTTAATTCTAGTCGGGTCACAACTTATTACCATCTCGTATTTATCCTTCAAGTTTGTAATTATTTTTTTCTACTAAATTGTACTAAAACAGTAGACCTAATATCATACCTGTAAATAAAATATGATTTGTGAATAATAATATGAAACCAAGACATCCGATGTTCTGTTTGACTATTATCTTAATTTAGTTTAAATGTAGTGCATTTCTAGTTAATATATTTATATATGAAAATACCAAATATTAGCTCACATTAGATATTTTAAATTATGTAATGTTTCATTTTAATCGATGGCCTAGTCATTGTTGCGTGAATTAAACTTAAACATTCTAGTCAATTATTGTAATACCATAAAATTGCTATGTTAATTAAATTAGGCATGCTTAACAGAATTATTAACTAATAGATAATTACGTAATACTTTGTAAAGGTTAATAACAGGTTTAAAAAAAAGTTCACATCATAAAAATCGCATTGTCCATCTTAGCCATACCTGGATTTAGTTTTCATGAACAAAAAAACCCTTTTACTTTCCATCTTGCAAATATTTTGTACATAAACAAATAATCAAAAATTGAATAAGTAAATAATTTAAACTTGGAGTATATTTATGAATATGCGTAGATTCGTATGCATGACGTACATAAATTATGTACGTATAGGCCGAATATACATTGGTGGTCGCATCGCAGAAATCTGCAAATAACGCACGACGTCTATGTCATTGAGGACGTGTTTCTGCGTTTCCCGCTCATGCGTACAAAACAGATGAACCGAACGAATAATACGGATTTTTATGATGTGTACTCGGTTGTATTAAAACTTTTTTCTACATTAAACTTTAACCAAAGTTATAATTTAATTTTGAATGTCCGTTTATTAAGATTTCAATAGATTATTTCGTTACGCATGTATCTAAATCATTATTATATTAGTAAACTGTTGCCTAAAATATATATATCTATGTTTAATGAATAGATCTTGAATAAGTTATAAAACAATAAGTAATATTTATCAAATAGATATTTAATATGTCTACATAGGGAATATTTATTTATATGTAGTGCACTGCAAACACAGGTACCTAATGATTAATAAATTTAAGTAATAAATAGAGCTCACGCATTTAGAGACACGATATCATTAATTTATCAATAGGCACACAACACGTAGAAAAAAAATATTGTTTTATTACTTTTCTATATTTCAGATGTTGTATAGATAAATTATTCATATATATATATATAGCCTAATGGTTCAATTTGTGTTATACACTATTTTATAATAATCCACTTACTAAAGTGAAGACTGTGATATACTCGTAATATAAAATTATTATTATTATAGAAGAAAATAATTATGCATTAGTAAAAACGTAATTGAATTACATCGCAGTTTTAATTACTTTGTGAACCCAATTTAAATTTTAGGAGTTAATTTTAGATGCAGAACTCGTTATGAGGCTTACTGGCGTGAGCTTGGGGTCCACTCTTATTGTACCTACTGATGTATTATCTAAGCCGCCACTTTACCTGCTAAATTCTAGGCAGATATAAATCATAAAAGCATTTTCATAAACATAAGCTAATTCATACGTCTCTTGATAAATATTTAATGACAATGAATTTTTCATCACTGTTTGGCGGAGAAGTAGGTACGGTGGTAGTACTTCCCCGGACGAGCTCTTTCACAAAGGAGCTCTACTAGGTACACACGGCTACACATCAAGCTGTACATTTCCAGTATAAGCTGACCTCGCATTGTATAGGTTTTCGTTACAAAGCGAGGTCAGCCTATACTGGTTTTGTACAGCTTGATATGTAGCCGTGTGTACTACTAAATTTTAACAAACAAAAAAAAATGTAGTTATTATCTATGGTTAAATTCAGTACAAGTGATTTATATTCTCTTTGTTCAGCGGATCGTGAATAGGTAGGGGGTGCAGGTGGTCCTTAAAGTCCAAGAAGTTCGGCTCAATCAGTTTCCGTGAATCGGGTAGTACCTGCACGACATTTTTCACTGTTTCCGCTACCAACTAGGGAACTTACAGTGACTCTAAAAGCATGTAATTTTGTGATTTAGAAAAAAAACTACCCCAATCGATTCTCCTAATGATTCTGAACAAACAAGTTTCTCAAATTGCGTTAGCAAAAGATAACATTGTACACACGGCTACACATCAAGCTGTACATTTCCAGTATAAGCTGATCTCGCATTGTATAGGTTTTCCTTACAACGCGAGGTCAGCCTTTAATGGTTTTGTACAGCTTGATGTGTAGCCGTGTGTACAAACGTTGATCAAATGGATGTCCCTAACGGGATTCTCCGACACCCGCCCGGTAAAGCAGTTAGGGTATCTATTTTGGGTACCAATTCTGAGAGAGTCCATTCGAAAAAAATAAACTTTGATCAACTCTGAAATCGTGAAAAAAAAACCGTTCCATCGTGGTGCTCGCGTGCTGCTGTGGGGGAAACAATATTGTTTCCCAGGACGTGCCAAAGACGAAGCACTAGACGCGCGGTCCTTAAGCGTTCCCGGAGCTCCTCCATTTTGAACGTCTGTGGTCTAGTTGACGTCTGTGGCCTAGTGGTTCGAATGTCGCATTGCTGGTCACGAGATCGTGGGTTCGATTCCCACAGGACACAAATATTTATGTGATGAACATAAGTGTTTGTGTTGGTCTGGCTGTTTCTTATATATTATAGTATACCTATGTATTTACAACAACAACAAAAAAGTATATGAGTAGGTATTATGTCCATTGTCTAGTACCCATAGTGCAAACTCTGCTTAGTTTGGGACTAGATGGTGCTGTATAAAATGTTCCAAAATATTTATTTATTATTTTGTGCTGAGGATGGCCACCGCGTGTTGTTAGTTGGTAGGAGTCCGACATACATCTCTGTCTTCCCCAGACGGAGGATATCCTTGAGGATTTCCACCCAAAACAAAAAAAGGTAAGTATTCTTATGCTTTATTGTACACCAGAAAAATACAGTATTAACTTACAAATAGAAATTACATGTACAAAGGCGAGCTTAACTCAAAAATGAGTTTTCTACCATCAAACCTTTGAGCGATAGAGTGAGTGTAGGCAAAAGGCCGAGGGTAAACTTAGTGGCACAACTGTTTAGGTCTGTCGTTGTTTATGTACTTAAGTGGATACCTAGCTCGATCTAAACGTATGGAACAGCGGTTTTTTTTTCACGATTTTAGAGTAGGTCTCTTAGTAAAAGTTGTGCAGAATCATGAGCAGAGACTAGCCATAAAGTTTTTTTTGTATATTAAAAATAACATTTAGGTATACAACCTTATTCATAGTTTATACTAAACCTCTTAAGGGGGTCATTGTACTTATCATTATGAACAACTTTTACTATAAGACCAATCCCGAAATCGCGAAAAAATATCAGCTAGTGAGCAGATGAGTACAAAGACCCTTTAAGAGGTTTAGTATAATCTAAAAATAAGGTTGTATAGTTTGTCAACACTCAGAGCAAAGACATTATAAGAGACATGAAACCCCCTCATTCAAGTTGTGTCAAATACAAAAGCAGCAGAAATAGAATATTAGTTTAATCTGCGGAAAACTACAGTTAAAAGTTACGTAATTGCCAACACAGGCTGTGTGAAAGTACCTAAATGGCCTTAATGGCTTAACTCAGAATTGCACTCAGCATTGCACAGAAAGATGTGTAAACAGCGCAAATTCAACTGTAGGTAAGTATCACAACATGAGGTATGAATCAAAAACTCCCATATCCACTCTTGACTATTTCGTTTTTTTTTTTACTCCAAATAATAAAATTCACCATTTAACAAAACATTTTTGGACAAAACGGCACATATACAAAATACAAAAAGGTTTATTTCATCAACAAGATACAGGTAACAGTATTTGGTGATTGGAGCCTCCTTTTAAGCAAATTATGCCAGTATTAGGAGACTGCGCTCTTCAATAGTTAGCTTACAACTTATTAAAATATAATTTTCCTTTATTTATCTTTATACATATTAATTATTATTATACATACATACATATACATACATCATACATATCTCTCGGTAGTAAATTAAAAACAAAACAAAGGTTACATCAAAATCAAATTATATATCCTACCTTTAAATTATAGGAATAGTTGTTTGCATTGTTTTCTGACAAATTATTAAAAATGGTTATGTGAACTTTTGATCCTAACCTCCTCAACTATTCTAAACACAAACTTTTCGCATTCATATGATGTGGGAATATTTTGGTAACCCTCCAACTTTTTCCGTATAAACTTTGTTGAAAAGTAAGCAGGTGCACAACTAATACCTATCGGCCATGACAGCTATATTTCATCCCGCAACGCAAAATTATTCCTAAAAAGCGCAGAAAAGTTTTGCGGCGCGAAATCTAGTTACGAAATAAATGGGTTTATTTTAAACAACGTCATTAAACAGGATTGCTCTGGAAATTGCTCCTCGTTTCCCATGAATAAGTACCTTCTGCCTAGTATTAGCCTTGTTTAGATTGGCAGGAAATAAACATCTTAACATGCGACCTTTGCACACGTTTATATAAAAACTAAGAATTTCAAGCGAAGGTAAGGTCTTTTCCTTTAGTTCTTTTTAGAGTCGTATGATTCTCTGTCTTGAATAGTACGGTCAGCAATATAAGTGGATATTTTATTTATATTTTTTATTAATTAATAGTAAAATTTTATCTAAAAATAGGCTGTAAAAAATGTGGCTGAGTCACCAATGTACTTGTAAACAATTTTCATTTTATTCAATGATTTTACATATACCCTTAGTATTTTGTTTTTGTCTTTTTTTTTTCTTGTTTTTCTTTGTATTTTCCTATTCTAACAAGTTTGAAGCTTTCAGACACAATAACAAATCAAACTCGACTGCCTCGTTGGTTTAGTGGTCGCAAGCGCGAATGCTGAGCGTGGGGTCCTGGGTTCGATTCCCGGGTCGGGCAAAGTGTTATTGGGTTTTCTCATTAGGAAATTCTCAGTAGCAGCCTGGAGTCTGGATTTGTGCCCGGTTAATGGCAATAGGCTCGCCCCCTATTACATGGGACTACAACATAACTGGCGAAATGTGGGTGTACTATACGCCTCTGCCTACCCCTTCGGGGAAATACAGGCATGATGTTATGTGTTATGTAAAAAATCTAACCGTAAGATTGTAATTAGGGTGTTTGTTTCTTAAACACTGAATAACGGAGAAATATGAAAATTTTCTTATCTTTTAACACACAATACGGTACATACAAATGTAATTTAAATAATTAGGAAACAAAACGTTTAATTTAATTCTCCCTCTCGTAGATGTCTCCTCTGTTTCGTATATATGGTATGGCAGTATGTCCACCGGCGCCGCCGCCTGAATGTCTCGAACGCTTTTTCGTGTTATAATCGTCAGCTAATGAATCTCTTGGAGCGTACACTGCAACACAAAACATAAAATTAAGGAAAAATGGCTTACTCATACACAATATTCTTCATATTTTATTAAAACCGGCCAAGTTAGAGTCAGACTCACACAGTAAGGGTTCCGTACCACCCATCGACCTGATACCCCTTAGAAACTGATTAAATTTACGAGATTTTATCAAAAGACATCAACGAACGTACGCGAAATGTGAAATTTTTCATCTCTTTCATACGTAGATACCACCACATATTTTTATGTTTGCCCTGTTTTTAGTATTTGTTGCTAAACTACATAGTATGCACTATAATCAGATTAAGTTTGACGCTGGTATGTATTACCGTTTTGAAGATAGAGCAGGAACAAAAACGTTGAAAAAAATGCATGTTTTTCGAGGTTTCTTGTATGGGGACCCCGTTTGGTTTCATACTTTATTTTTGTTTTTAGTATTTGTCGTGATAGGCATCATTGTAACACATATTCTGTGAAAATTTCAACTGGTTATCTATTACCGTTACAAAAATACAGCCCTGTGACAGACAGACGGACGGACAGCGTAACGAGAGTAATAGGGTCCCGTTAGCACCCTTTGGGCACGGAACCCTGAAAAGGTACAGTCGACTGCACATTCGTGGCAACACGACGTCGACTATAGACGTCTGTGGTCTAGTGGTTCGAGTGTCGGACTGCTGATCACAAGGTCGTGGGTTCGATTCCCACAGGACACAAACATTTATGTGATGAATGAACGTAAGTGTTTGTGTTGGTCTGGGTGTTTCTTATGTATTATATTATAAGTATGTATTTACAAAAAAATTGTATATAAGTATAATATCCATTGTCTAGTACCCATAGCACAAGCTTTGCTTAGTTTGGTTTGGTTTGGGTTTGGGTTTGACTTGGCTTGGCTGTATAAAATGTCCCAAATATTTATTATTATTTATAATGTCAAACTATTACCACTGACATGCGGTCCGCCGCGCTGTACCTACTCTGATTTAGACAGGCAAAGCTAATCGTTATGATATTTTATTTTCGGTCACGAATTCGCAGTCTGCACCCATTTTTCAGTTTGTTACCTCTAGATAAGGCGATACTGCAATTGGCTGACATGCGGTTGACCGTACGTTGATGCGCTTGATATTATATAAATAATATCTTTTGCATCATACATCAAAGTGACAAGGTTTTATAGTGAACTTGTTATATCACATGTTAAAGTTGCAGGCCATTAATCAATTATGTTACTTGTTACTAACAGCCATTAATTATAACCAAGTGACATGTGAAAAAGCCAACTTGTAGAAGTGAACACGCAATGTGCAATATTGTTAGGCAGGTTGTAGCTAAAGAAGAAAAAGATAGAAAGAAAAAATATTTATTAACAAATTTTCATTTCATTTTCATTCGTATTTTTTTTAACACATTTGAATCATATCAAGGGGCAAATTTTAACTATTTATTGCTATTTGGGGTGCATTAAAAGAGCCTCCACGAGCGACGATATTTAATTGATCGTTCGGCGCAGCCTAAGCAGTCAGCCCCGCTACCAACCTGCTGACTGGCTAATCTTTTCCCCACGGCATGAGCTATTATCATTATGTAGCTCATGTCGACACGATAGAAGAAGAAGAATTCTACCAGCATTTTTTATCGTAGTCAAACCACATCCATCCAGCTTTTGTCATTTTATTTTCTACTAATGACCAAGGATCCAACTCGCAGCCAACGATCGATCTAAGTTTAGATTTGTGTGACCAAATAGCAGAATGTATCGATTTAAATTGTGGAAAGAAAAAATCGCTCACGAGCAGGATTCGAATTTGCGACTCCTGGCTCGGTACGCCTGTGCTTTAGCCACTAAGCTACCGTGAACGTACCGTACGTCTCTGGGTGACGTCAGCGATACCAAAGACGAACCAAGTGGATGAAAATTTCGGTACCACGAGCAGTGTTCACGGTAGCTTAGTGGCTAAAGCACTGGCGTACTGAGCCAGGAGTCGCAGGTTCGAATCCTGCTCGTGAGCGAATTTTCTTTTCACAATTTAAATCGTTAGATTTCGCTTCGCATGCGTAAATCAACTCAGCCTATCGCAGTCCACTGCTGGACATAGGCCTCTCCCAAGTTGCGCCACAACGCTCGGTCCTCTCCCTTCCGCATCCAGTCCCCCCCAGCCACGTTCTTTAGGTCGTCGGTCCACCTGGCAGGGGGGCGCCCTACGCTGCGTTTGCCGATTCGCGGTCTCCACTCAAGGACTCGTCTGCTCCAACGGCCATCGGTCCTTCGACAGCCATGGCCAGCCCACTGCCACTTCAGCTTACTGATTCTACAAGCTATGTCGGTCACTCCGGTTCTTCTCCGGATAATCTCGTTACGGATTTTATCCTTCAAAAAAACTCCAAGCATAGCTCGCTCCATAGCTCGCTAAGCGACTTTGAATTTGTAGACTAGCCCAACTGTCAGTGTCCACGTCTCGGCACCGTAAGTCATGACTGGCAGGACGCACTGGTTGAAGACCTTTGTCTTCAAACTTTGCGGCATGCGTAAATGCGTTAAAAATAATAAAATAAGCAGAATGTATTTGTGGGTATTTAATTAATGGCGACCAAAATTAAACTGAATCAAATGTGAATCGAAACATGGTAGGCTCAAAATTTGTAGAATTAGCCCCCAGGACAATGATAAATTGCTTCATATTACCGCAGCCGTTTATACTCACTCTCTTTGGATTCCCGTCTTGATCGCCTCGACAGATGATCCTCGTTTACAACAAATCCTTTATAGCGACGTGGCTTCCTTTTGCCTTGACGATCCTTTTTTGATGTTGGAGAAGACAAAGCGAGTACCTTTGATACCCTAAAAATAATACTTTTTATACGATGTGCACTTGAAATTGAGATATCTTTTTCTAAAATCTATCTCATCCAAAATATAACATTAATTATCATCAATGTTATTCGGGACGTGGGTCCCTCAGATTTCTATTACTAACAAAAATAAAAACAATTTTCTCTTATGAATGTCAGAGAATTTAGTGCGGAAGCACATTTATCTGTAAAAGTCGCCATCGACCGTGACTTTTATTCAAATTCCAGCCACAGCGTCGTGATTGCTACAGCAACACTCATACATGTAAAATATTACTAAAACAATGTAGTACAGAGCTTGATTTATTTCAATTAATAAATCAATTACTTACAAATCATTAAGTGAATTCTTATTTTTGCTATTT
The DNA here is from genome assembly GCA_949699075.1 of Asteroscopus sphinx. Classification (NCBI taxonomy): domain Eukaryota; kingdom Metazoa; phylum Arthropoda; class Insecta; order Lepidoptera; family Noctuidae; genus Asteroscopus; species Asteroscopus sphinx. The sequence continues at coordinate 101,953 of CATIWT010000011.1, read as the reverse complement.
TTAACTGCTTGAGGATTTAAAACTATATATACTTTTGAATAATCTTCGAGACCAGGAGCATCGTCATTTCTATAATACTCCTTTATGTCTATATTCTTAGCACCAGTTAAACGGTTAGGTTTGAGTCTCTTTTTCTGAAAGTCGCCTCTTGGTTTGGTTTTACGTTTTTCATTATTTATACCTTTAGACAACAGTTGCTCCAAAATTTGAGTTTCAAAATTTTTATTACTCTGAGAATTATCACCTCTTGGTTTAGTTTTACGTTCATCATTAACAATATCTTTAGAAAATAGTTGCTCCAAAATCTGAGTTTCAATATTTTCATTACTCTGTGAATTATCACCTCTTGGTTTAGTTTTACGTTCATCATTAATAATACCTTTAGCCAATAATTGCTCTAAAATCTGAGTTTCAACATTTTTATTACTATGATAATTTTCACCTCTTGGTTTTGTTTTACGTTCATCATGTATACCTTTAGACAATAGTTGCTCCAAAATCTGTGTTTCAACATTTTTATTACTCTGAGAATTATCAAACTTTTTACCAAGTCTTACAAAATTATTCTGCCCGTAGTTTGGTTTTACCTTACTATACGTAGTGCGTTCGTCATTTTTAACTTTATTACCTTTATCATTTGCAACTTTTTCTATTAAATCAATTATTTTTTCTTTCCTTAACCTTGCATAGCGATTATTGTCACTGTCATATGATGTATCTAAATCAGATAAATAATCGTCGGAATCGGAATCAGAATCAGAATAATCTTGGCGAAGTTGTAGTCTATGTTGTTTTTTGCTTCCTGTATTTTGTTGTTGTTGTACCAGTTCCAAAATTTTATTTATGTCTATGGCTGAAGAAGAAGCGCTATCTACTACTTTATTTAATGGAACTATCATTGCTATCATGGCTGTAAGGGATTTAGAGATATTTTAATGAAATATAAGTTACACATTATTTAAAAGTATTCGATTTCAGACCCAGCATACATATGGAACACTTACCTATAAACAATATCACGAGGCTCGACATTATCAGCAGCGCGCAGTCGAAAACCTCGTGAAAAAATACATTTTAGTTGTTATCAAACAAGTGAACTATATTATTTTACACGGCAATTTCCAATTTTCATTTCCTCTTATCGCATTTGAAATCATATATTTATGAAATCTGTGGCACTTTGCTAAGTGTACACGACCGAAAAATAATACTTAAATGTACCCAAAATAGTTATTGATAAATATTTAAACACTCTCTCCTACTGAACTAAATTTGATAAGCATTATTTACGTGATAATGGTTTTCAAAATGAGTTGTTGTAAGTGTTTAAATATTGATTAAGTGGGTCATATTTTTAGCGGAACATTATTTTGAATAAGAGATGAGGTAGCGTTTCGTTGACTTGGTATTACGGTGAGTCCTATTCTGAAAAGGCTCGCATTCACTTAAATTATTTTCTTTCCTTTCATTTCACGGAACTGTCTACATTGCAGACATTTCATTTTAAATAAGAAAAACTATATTGTTCACTCGAGAACGGCACTAAATAAAAGTTATGTGCTTTTGAGTGAGTTGGTAGGAATTAAAATTCAAGAAAAGAATGGTTAGAAATTCAGATTACATTTGAATTGTCAGTGTTTCACTTGCTTTGATTTATGTGAGAAATAAGTGCAGAGGGAAATAAATTATCCTTTACAGAAATACCCCGCATTGTGAGTCGCGGGATTGTATTTTGACGTAAGGGTGATTGTACTTTGTTACAGTTTTGTATGCTAAGTAAAACAAGGGGGCGAAGCATTGCGCCTTGCGTGTTTCTATAATGGGTTTTAGGTAATTTGACCTAACGGGCCTTTGGCATGGAAAACTTGGTTAAAATTAATTATACATACGGATATTCGTATACGTCTTGATCAAGAGTGCCAAAAACATATTAACATATCGTTACGCCGCTGAAACGAAACATTTCAATGGTTGATGTGAATATCCATGGCAAAGTAGATTTAACATAACATAACATCACGCCTGTATTTCACCGAAGGGGTAGGCAGAGGTGTATCTGTATAGTACACCCACATTTCGCCAGTTATGTAATAGTCCCATGTAATAGCGGGCGAGCCTATTGCCATTAACCGGGCACAAATCCATACTCCGGGCTGCTACTGGGAAGAAAAGTAGATTTTGTGGTTTTAATTGTTGTCATAGGCGCCCTGAATTGGCATTAGAAATGGGCCCGCTAAATTTGGGGTATCTTGGTATTGGGTCATGTAGGAATAGATTTTCCCTATCTCATGAGACCCCTCTCCCCCCGCACAGACTAGTTTTTAGGGTTCCGTACCCGAAGGGTGCCAAACGGGACCCTATTACTCTCGCTACGCTGTCCGTCCGTCCGTCCGTCCGTCCGTCCGTCCGTCTATCTGTCACAGGGCTGTATCTTTTGAACGGTAATAGGTAACTGGTTGAAATTTTCTCAGAAAATGTGTTGCTATGAGGTGTATCACGACAAATAATAAAAACCTATATAATAATAAAGTCTAAAACCAAAGGGGGTCCCCATACAAGAAACCTCGAAAAACATGCATTTTTGATGTCTTTTGATAAACTCTCGTAAATTAAATCAGTTTATATGGGTATCAGGTCGATGGGTGGTACGGGACCCTTACTGCGTGAGTCCGACTCACACTTGGCCGGTTTTTATTTATTTATACGTGTTTTAAATACGTGAAATGGAACAATTTTTCTTTTAAAGGTAGTGTAATAGATCGTGTTTTCTTTATATCTTAGTAGAATGGAACGTAAATCACCATTTTGTTTGAGCGTAATGACAACAATTTGGCAAATTGACCAAAAACATATAATAAATAATAATGAATATTTTTGAGACATTTTTACACAGCACCATCTAGTCCCAAACTAAGCAGAGCTTGTGCTATGGTACTAGACAATGGATATTATACTTACTTATATACTTTTTATTTGTAACATAACATAACATAACATAACATAACATAACATCACGCCTGTATTTCCCCGAAGGGGTAGGCAGAGGTGTATTAAATACACCCACATTTTGCCAGTTATGTTACAGTCCCATGTAATAGGGGGCGAGCCTATTGCCATTGACTGGGCACAAATCCAGACTCCGGGCTGCTACTGAGAATTTCCTAATGAAAAAACACAATAACACTTTGCCCGACCCGGGAATCGAACCCAGGACCCCACGCTCAGCAGTCGCGCTTGCAACCACTAGACCAGCGGTACTCTAAGTGTGTTCCGCGGAACCCTAGGGTTCCGCGATACCCCTGTAGGGGTTCCGCAAGAATTTAGAAAAAAAAAACAAAACACCTCTCTCTGGTCACTGGTCGAACGTTTTGAATCCGCCCGCCGCGCGTATACTTGTGAGCGCGCAGTCCCTTTGATAAAAGCCGCCTCTGAATTAGACGCTATAGTTGTGAACAAGCGACTTTCGGCTCTATCTTCAAAAGCATAAAGTCGAGATTGTTTACAACGCATTTTTTTGTATTTATATTTTTATTTCCGCTTTTTGTTTATCGAGTATTTTTGAGAATGTTCGAGTTCGAGTCTAGGACTAAGTATAAAAGCGCTATTATATAAAAAAAGTCGCGCCTCGTCAGTCAGTTGACGATTAGCGTTCGGAGCGATAAGTTCGTACCTACCTACTTACAAGCTGGTTAGCCTGCTGCCTTCTTGTAAGTTCTACTGCCCGCTGTATTCTGATTGTATCAGTTTTGTACATTTCTTCTTTGGACTAAACTTTGTCTCATAAACGCAGTAACGATTGTGCATTATTTTGACCCTACCATCCTGACGTGTAACATTATTAATAAAGAAGAATGGAACGTTGGCTTAAAGGTGTTAAACGTGTTGCAACGACATCTTCTAATGACGCTGAATGTTCAAAAGCAGTACGCGCGGAGAATACAGCAATTACCGATCCAGACGATGATGCCACGACGTCAAGCTCCACGGTTTCAAAGACGAAAAAAAGGAAGTATGATGAATCATATATCAGTTTCGGATTTGTTGATTCCAACGGCTCACCTCTCTGCATGTTATGTAGTAAACTGCTTCCTAATAGTTCCATGGCACCTGCCAAATTACGCAGACATTTAGAAACTGTACACCCCGAGTCTAAAGACAAGAATAAAGAATTTTTTGTTCGTAAAAAAGAACAGTTATTGGAAAGTCAAAAAAATATGATGCATGTAACACAAACTATCAATGAAAAGGCCACGGAGGCATCATATTTAGTTAGCTATCGCATTGCACAAGCAGGTGAAGCGCACACTATCGCTGAGAATTTAATAAAGCCATGTGTGTTAGACATAACAAAATGTATGCTCGATGAAAAATCTGCAAAGCATCTTTCTACTGTACCGCTATCAAACGATACTGTTTCACGGCGAATCCATGATCTGGCAAGCTACGTCAAACAAGAACTAGTTGCACGTCTACAAAAAACACGATTCGCCTTGCAAATGGATGAGTCAACTGATGTCACTGGTCTGGCTATCTTGCTGGTTATCGTGAGATATCCATATGAACGTTCTTTTGAAGAAGACATGCTTATGTGTTCACCGCTGCCCACAAACACTACCGGGGAAGAAATTTTTAATAAAATAAACATATTTTTTAAAGAAAATAATCTTAGTTGGAACGATTGCATTGACATTTGTACAGATGGGGCCAAGGCGATGACAGGTAAAACAGCAGGAGCAGTATCACGAATAAAAAGTAAAGCGCCTAATTGTAGTTCCAGCCATTGTATTCTGCATAGACAAGCACTTGCGATGAAGCAAATGCCGTCAAATCTAAAATTAGTTATGGATGAAGCGGTAAAAATAATTAATTTTATCAAATCACGACCACTACAATCCCGATTGTTCTCATTATTGTGTGAAGATTATGGCAGCAAACATAAAACACTGCTGCTCCATACAGAAGTGCGATGGCTGTCTCGGGGTAAAACTTTAACAAGGCTATTTGAACTTAGAGCCGAGTTACAAATGTTTCTTTCAGCAGATACAGTTTCTTTTAATTTGAAAGACCGTTTGTATGATAAAACTTGGTTGTTCCGATTGTCTTTTATGGCGGATATCTTTCAAAAACTGAACGAATTGAATTTATCATTGCAAGGTAAACAGACAACAGTGTTCCAGGCCTATAACAAAATAACTGCCTTCAAAAGAAAATTAGATTTTTGGATTATTTGCGTTGGTAAGAGAGAAATAGAAAGCTTTACGTCACTCAGTGAGTTTGTTAGCGATAACGACTCGGAAATGTTTCAAGATGATGTGTTTGAAGAATTGGTCCAATATCTCACTTCGATGCGCGCATCTTTTGTAAAGTATTTTCCCGAAGAACATAATACAAAAATGAAGCTGAATTCATGGATTCATAATCCTTTTTTACCCAACTTGCAAAAGCCCGAAAGTATGTCAAACGAGATATATGAATCTCTTTTAGAAATGTCATCAGACACAAGTATGGAGTCACTGTTCAAAACGACGCCTCTCAACGATTTTTGGTGCAGAATCCGTGATGAATATCCAATGCTTGGCAGAATGGCTCTGAATATTCTTCTCCCGTTCCCAACAACATATTTGTGCGAAACAGGATTCTCAACCTATGCAGCCACGAAAACAAAATATCGCAATAGACTGGATGCCGAACCTGATATGAGACTTCAAATGTCTTCTATCAAACCTGATATCAACCAATTGATGAAAAATAAAAAACAGTTTCATACCTCCCATTAGTTAAAATTTTTTCATTTTTAATATCTTCTATTATTGTACTTGGCATGTGGTTAAAGTAAGTAATAATTAGTAACTGTTACATTGTACTTTTATTATGCTTATATAATAAAGAATACACTTTTAAAAACTATTGTTTTATTGTAGTGTTCCGTCAAGTATTTTGCTTGTCAAAAGGGTTCCGTGACCAAAAAAGTTTGAGAACCGCTGCACTAGACCAACGAGGCAGGTATTTGTAAATACATATTTATAATACATAAGAAACACCCAGGCCAACACAAACACTAATGTTTATCACACAAATATTTGTGTCCTGTGGGAATCGAAACTCGTGATCAGCAGTCCGAACCTCGAACCACTAGACCACAGACGTCGTCAAATAATGTTATGTCATATTAATGTTGATTTTTTCATTTTATGTCACATGACGTTCCTTAAAGAACCGAATTGGCTAACCCCGACTCGACGTGGTACTTGTCTGCCCTACCCCTAGAGCGTTTCTATTAAAGTGGAGGCCCGTAGGGAGAGCAGCCTCCGCCAGCTGTAACAAAGCACAGGCACGCGTGCGAGCCGTAGTGGCTGAGGCCCGTCGCAGTTGTCGCCGAGGGCGACCAATAAGCCGAAGCAGCAGAGATGAGACGCACCGGAGACGTTGCAATCCCAAAGTTGCTACGGAAAAGTGCTGATGTAGTAAAAGTTCACTGATTAATACCATAATTTTAAGGCTACACTGGTAAAATTTACAAAGACGTTTTTCTTAACATCTGAGCCCCGGGGGGTGTTCCGTATCGTGGTACCGTCAGTTAGAGGTAGCCCTTCCCTCCGTTTCAAAATTCATATGTGGATCAGAATTTGATTATCACTTCCTCTAACGGTGAAGGAAAACATTGTGAGGAATCCTGCTCACCTGAGAGTGCTCCAAAATGTTATCGATAGTGTCAATAGTGTCGCCAACACGCACTAGGCTAGCGTGGTGGACTAAGGCCTTAAACCTCATAATGAGAAAAGGCCTGTGCCCAGCAATGGGACAGTATAAATGAACGATTAGAATTATGTGTGTGTGTTACGGGAGAACATCAGTATTTTCCAGGAAGCTAAATCATTACCATCTGGCCTTTTTGACCGTGAAGGACTTTTAGTTACAGGTGTAAATTCAGGTCAGATCTGAAGATGACTTAATAATACTTAACGTAAAGTTTGTTCAAAATATCTTCAGTTGGACGAAGTTTCTCGCGCCGCGCCGCTTTCTCGCCCCGCTTTGCGTCGTGGAAAGATAGATACGGTTTCTTTAGCAAACAGAAATTACTTCATGAAATTAATTAAGATAAAAAAACAGCACCATTCTTGTTAAAGTTGTAAACCAACTAAGGCTTCTTATTAATACAATTTTTACATCATAGGGCGCTCGCATGACAAATTGCGCCACAGCATTGGGTCCTCCGCTCCCTGCATCTAGCCCATCGCAGCTGCCTTTTCAGGTCGTCAGTCCATCTGGACATCCTACGCAGTACGCTGCGTTTCCCGATTCGCGGTATCCACTCCATGACTGGTCTGCTCCATCACGGTCAAATGGCCATTGTTCCTTTGACAGACATAATCAGCCCACTACCACTTCAGCTTGCTGATACTGCGAGCTATATCAGTAACTCGCGTTTTTCTCCGGTTAATCTTGTTATCTACAGAGTTCGCTCATTCATTCATTCATTTCAGCCGAAAGACGTTCACCGCTGGACAAAGGCCTCCCCCAAGGGGGGGGATATGCCATAATCGCCACGCTTGGCAGGCGGGTTGGCGATCGCAGTTGGTTGTTTAAATACTCAGAGAACGCTGCTGCCCATCCTCTGGTGAATCCCTTAGTCGCCTTTTACGACACCCATGAGAAGAGAGAGGGTGGAGAGCTCGCTCACTCACTACTAACTTGTTTATGTAGCTCATCGCACATAGCAAAATTACCTTCACTGTAGGCAACTCTTATAATGCTACACCAAATGAAAAACATAACTAAACGAGAAGTAAAATATTTTTATAGCAGGTAACAGAAAATCGAATCAACTGTCTTGAAACAAGGAAATTGATGAAATATAATATAGAGTGGTAATATTATACTTCCTTCTTTTCTTAGAATAGACCGTGATGGATGTTTTTCATGGCGGATTAAAATAAAGCTTCTATTTCAAAGAGGCATTTACATACACTTTTGGAACGTTATTAATTTAATTGCACAGATCCAAAAAGTTGGTCCTATGGAGAAGACCCGGCAAGAAACTCCATACTCTTTTCAAATCATAAATGTTTGTAACAATGTAATGGTGACATTTGTGTGAAAACAATGTAGGTTACTAACAATGACATTATAGCCTACTGTACCTATATAGTACAGCTATACAACGTGTTATCGAAATAACTTAATACCTCTTAAGGGGTCATTGTTCTCATCAGTATGAACAACTTTTACTATGGGACAAATTCTGAAATCGCGACAAAAAAAAAACTGCTAGGGATCAACATTTGTGTTTACCTACACGAATCGAAAAAATATAGGAATCAGCTGATTTTTGTTCGCGATTTCACGGTTGGTTCCATAGTAAAAGTTGTTCATACTGATGAGTACAATGACCCCTTAAGAGGTTTTAAGTTATTTCAGTAACCTCGACCATGAAAGAAGGAAACCTAACGATTCGACACTCGACGCCAACATTGGCAAGATATCTATACCTAGGCTATTCCACAAAATAAGCTTCTTACCACTGATATGTGGGCATTGGGAGGCCTGTGTCCAGCAGTGGACATCTTTCGGATGAAATGATGATGATGATGATGTGGGCGTATACGACTAGTTTTTGGTCACACGACGCAGTTATGCCTGGTCAAGAAGACGGTGGTGATGGGTATACCACTACAACTGCAGTTTTTGTAACGCCATAATCTCATGACCAATTTATCTTTAGATCTCATCCATTTCATGCTTTTAGTAGTGACAGCACGAAGGATAAATTTAAAAAATAGAACATTAGTTGGAATCACGTCAAACAAGCATTATATTTAGTAATGGAAGAGATCCATTAATGTTGTAACAGTGTTGGTTGTTATTAAAGGGCCCAGCGCTTTACTATGTAAATAAGCTCATTGCCTAGCTATAGATATGTTATTTCACATGAAAACGAATCGTTTTGATGGTGGTGTTCAATGTCATTATTACGATATATCGAAGCGTCAATCTATCCGATCCACGATTCTGAATAATTGATAATATAGCAATTACAGTCGTAATTGCTGTAGACAGCCCATTATAGTGTTTCACAGTAAGTTGTTAGATTTGTCAACATTTAAGTAGTTGTGTTTTCTACGAATTTGATTTCCACGAAAACGGCATAGCATAGCAGACTTATGAAATATATTTTCCATAGGTCTGGGGAAAATTATTCACTTCATCTTTTATCTTAATTAAAAAGTAGACCAAGTACCAAAACCAACATATATGGTATATATGGTATAACAATCAGTTTGGTTGACCCGTTTAACCGTGTACCTGTGACATTATATTTAAAAAGTTTACATCACTAGGTTCTGAATTTAATACTTATAAAACTTGTTAGAACTAATTAATAAGTGATTGCTATTATAGACAGCAGTGACGTACCTAAGGGGTAAGGCAACCCAGAGAGCCAATACCCGAATGCCATCACGGCGGGAGCTGCTCTGATGACTGGTGGCGTGCCCTCTCTCGCTTCCAGCCGTGGTTTTTTCCGTGGTAGCGAGTAAGAGCGCTTCGGAAGGCGTCATCTCCTTCAGCGAAGAGTTAATGGTCGCAAAGAAGGCGGCGGAGAGTAAGAGACTCTGCTGGTGGTCCGCAGGAAACGGACCGGTCGCCGCAGGAAGGCGTATAATGACCTCCAGCCACCTTAGGAGTGGGCATACAGGCTTCGAACTCGGGGCAGGTCACCCCCCGACCAGTCAGGACCCGTAACGGTGATGCGTTGTGTTCCGAGCGCGCCTATCAGGTGAAAGGTGCGACTGACGTTAGGCTACTGCACGGGGAAAGAGGCTATCCTTAATAGTGGGTGGTCTTACAGTACCTGCCGGGGGTGGGAGGAGTATGCAGAGCACACCCTACGCCCCCAGCCAAAGGTATTAAAAGGAACACCGTGGTGATTTTAGTCGTTAAGAGTCCTAAATTGGCTTCGTCTCTCCCGGCGGAGTGCATCCGTGAGGATTTCCCCAAAAAAGGGGCTACCCTGGCTGCGTTACAATGTTCTTGTAAAACTGCTAATATTTGTAAATAATGGGTACAATCAATTCTAAACAGACTCCGCTTACTTATAATCTCCTTAATAATGCAATATAGGTATACCAGTAAAAACCTAGTGTAAACATAGTGAATTTCCAATTTGATTGGGTATACGAGCGGTTTCAGTCAACCAAGACTGATGAACTGACGAGACCAGCCGACCAAAGAAACACATTAGTGCGAAATAGTATAGTATTTCTTTATTTGCATCAAACATGGTACAATAAGGTGTTACAAACTTTTTTTATTAACTAATACATGTTCCACCAGGTACTGGCATACAAATTCATCATTCATTTATTTTTAAGCGAGTTATATGATATTTGACAATGTTATATTACAATACTTTTGAACTACAATGGAATTAAATAATGAATAAATAATTTACATATTATTAGCTTTCACACTTTAATATTATTAACATTCAACAATACCTAATTGACGATATAGTTGCGAGATCAACTCATGTTTGAGACCAAAAAAGCGAAAACAATTAATAGTACCTAGTCAAAGTCATAATATAAGTGTCATAACATGAAACAGACGAAACGTTTTGCCTCACACTCCGTAGACTACCCTCGTCTTGATAAAGTATTTTTTTTCTTCAATTGTACGGTCAACCGCACGTCGGTGGTAACACTTTGACATTAGCAGCATCTTTATTTCGTAAGCAGTAAGGGCGATTTTTGAATTGAAGTGTTACCACTGTCATGCTGTCGACTGTACTAATAGGTATCTTGCAATTTGCGTATAAATTCTGTTTAGACCGTTGTTTAGGCGTTTAAGGGCCGAGTTCGCGGACAAAACAGAGAAACAAGGGGTTTAATTTTTTTTATTAATTTCACTGAAATAACTGCCATGTATTATTGACATAAATTGACATTGTCTGTAAGTTCTTTAGTAAAGTACAGTAGCATATTATAGTCACTTACTTCGTTATTGCACCTATAACTGTCGATAAGTGCAGATAAAGGCGTATTTACGACTGTATTTAGTGACAAACGCACAATGGAAGTCATTTCGTGATTCTAAAGTCGGCTCACTTCCTGTGAGGAAGTAACCAATCGTTCTTATTTATAGCTTAGCTAGTAGGTACATGGGGCCATATTTTTTCAGCTTCCTTTTTGTAATGCCTTGCATTATTTACGTCTATTTTATTAAAATAAGCGAGCATTGGTCTAGTAGATCATTGTTTCCCAACGTAGGGTCTACAGGCCACATAAATATAATAAAAAAAGTCAATAATAGTTATTACAATTTCGTACATTTTTTGTTTTCAAGGGTCATCCATCATTTTCTATCTCCAATGGGTCCGCCGTCAAAAACAGTTGGGAAACGCTGGTCTAGACTCTTGTGATCACAAGCCACGTGAGCGTGAATTTCAGGATCCGGTTCCTTAGTCTGACTTAAAAGCATTAAAAGCATGAAATTTCCTGTTGGGAAATTAGGAACCGAGTTTAATTTGAAAATATGCCCAATAAAATAAATGACATGATTAATTTATGGTATAGTATGTCAAAATGAGCTAAAGGCCCACCTGATGTTAAGCGATTACCTTTTCCCATAGCAATTGCAATAGCACCTAGGTTGTTGCCTAAATGGTATTGCAAATGGCGTTCGCCAAATTGCGATTTAAAAATAAAGAAAGATGGAAAGTCTCAATGCGACTGTAATTTCACTGACACCCGTACCTATCGCAACGAAACAGCAATGCAAACATTACTTTTTGGCGGCAGAAATAGGTACGGTCACAGATAATATACTATAATACTATACATATAGTATGGTTAGTACTTCCCCGGACGAGCTCTTTCACGCTCTGCTATTACTACTCTGAATTACAGTCGTTTTCCCAGGCATTTTTAAAATTAGTTGATGTCAGTCAAAATACCTTCAGATTCTTATAAATACATACATAAGGGTGGTATGCCACTGGTCAAATTTCTTTGTCCAATGTGACTTTGATCAAAGAAATTGGATAAAACACATAACAAAATTGAATTGAAGAAATTGGATGATTTTCATCAAATGTTGTATAGGTATATTTTAACACTGATCATCAAAGAAATTCGATTGGACAAAGAGATTTGACGTGTGGCATACCACCCTACCTACATCAAGCCACCAATGACCAAACCGCAACGGATGTACCGCTCTCACCAGCGGAAATAAACAAACCGCTCCCAGGCACACATCAACAAGAAATATGAAGAGTCCCTTAATAAATCGAATACATTTTGTAACAAATGGTTTCAAGCGATTACGACTAATTTTAACTACGTTTTGACTGCTAAGTGCTGACTGATTGATTGAAGGATTAATTGATTGAAAACAATGCTTAATCTTGTGTTACTTATTGTGCAGATTGTTTGTCTTCAATGTTCTTGTAAAATTGCTAATCTTTGTAAATAATGGATATAATCGATTTTGATTACGTTTTCAAGTAAACTAATTTCAAAATATTTTTTCATTTCACCCTATAAATAAATAAATATTTTTGGGACATTTTAACACATCACCATCTAGTCCCAAACTAAGCAGAGCTTGTGCTATGGGTACTAGACAATGGATATAATACTTATATACTTTTTTTTTGTAAATACATACTTATAATACATAAGAAACAACCAGACCAACACAAACACTCATGTTCATCACACAAATATTTGTGTCTCTGTGGGAATCGAAACCACGACCTCGTGATCAGCAGTCCGAAACTCGAACCACTAGACCAAAGAGGTCGTCAATCTTTATACTAATTTTGATTATTCAGTTATCTGTTAGAACCCTTCTCTGTCAATCATGCTCAGAATACAGATGCCATCATAAAAGTCAAATCATTTTTTTTTATAGTATAGGATGGCGAAACGAGCTAAAGGCCCACCTGATGTTAAGCGGTTACCTTTGCCCATAACAACTTCAATACCACCTAGGCTGATACCTAAATGGTACTGCAAGTCGGTTTGCCAAACTGAGACATGAAGATGGAAAGTCTCATGTGATTGTAAATCCACTGTTTTTTTAAATAACTTTCGTATCCACACATACAAAATAAAACACACGCCGAACTCAGAAGTCCAGAGAAAATATTCCCTATCAAACATGCATAGGTCGTGTGACTCCATTACGCGTGGATGTGTTGTAAGAGACAATTTGCGACTCCAGACGGAGTGGTGGGCAGAGAACGTGTTCATTCATATACCTACTTATCAATCAACCCAATATTCATACAGCGTCGTCAATTAAACAGGAACCGTAAATCATAGAACTGTACTGTACGAAAAAAGCAGCTTGTCTATCAAGGCTTGCTGTTTTTTAAAATAAACTAGTATACGTGGGACACTCAGAAAGTTTTGCGAAACTAAAAAAAATTGTTCTATACGTACATATATTTTTATCAAATCTTTTCAAAGTACTTTCCACCAGCCTCTATACAAAGATTCATGCGCCTAAACCAGTTTTCAAAACACTTTTTCCAGTCCGCCGCAGACACCTCGTTTACAGCCTGCTCGAACGCAGCCAGCGCATCTTCCGGCGACGAAAATTGTATCCCTTTGAGCTGATTTTTTATTTTTGGGAATAAAAAGAAGTCACACGGTGCTAGATCAGGGCTGTAAGGAGGGTGACCCAGGAGTTTGACTGGCGTGCTGTCCAGGAAGTCCCTCGTTTTGAGTGCGGTGTGCGCAGGTGCATTGTCGTGGTGGAGCAGTAGCCCGCGGAGCCCTGTGTTTGGTCGCTTGTTGCTTATAACAGAGAAAACTTCTGGCAAACATTTGATAGTATACCATTCGGCATTAATGCTTCTTTGATCCCGTAAGGGAATTGATACCAAGTGGCCAGTCAAATTAAAAAAGCTAGCGATCAAAATCTTACCCCCGCTTCTAGATCGCTTCACTTTGGTAGGCGTTGGCTCATTTTGAAACACCCAAACAGTCGACTGGCGCTTGGTTTCTGGGTCGTATTGATAAATCCAGGACTCATCACCTGTAACGATGTCGTAAACACGCCGAGACGAGCCTGCTTCAAATTTGTTAAGCATATCACGGCACCATTCCACCCGGGCCTGCTTCTGAGCATCGGTGAGGTTGTGCGGCACCCAGCGTGATACTATCCTCCTCACGCGAAGATGGCTGTGTAGAATCTCGTGAACGCTTCCCGATCCAATCTGCAATATGTGTTAAATCTCCTGATATGTAATTCGCCTATTGTCTTGGATTAAATTTTTCACTGCTAGCACGTTTTCTTCGGTAACAGCCGTCAAAGGGCGACCGCTTCTTTCGTCATCCCCCAAAGTTGGTCGACCGCGCTTGAATTCGTTATACCAACGATACACGGTTGCCTTGGAAGGGCCTTCATCCATGAATGCCATTTGAAGTCTATCGTACGATTCATCCGGTTTCAGGCGACACTTGAAATCGTATAAAATCATAGCTCTAAAATGTTCCCGGCGCAGATCCATATTTCAGTGAGACACAATACTTTGAATTAACTCGCAAAAAATGTGGAGGGAAATTTTGAAATTGGAACTTACTTATTTTTACTTATAAATAATCATATTTTCGAAAAACATTATAACTGGCCAGTCTCCCATATATAAAAACTTTTTTTCGCAATACTTTCTGAGGGGCCTGGTATGTACAACAATAGGATTTGCTGTCAGAAACCAAGATCCTCTTCAGGTTGCTGAGTTATAAAAACAAATACGTATGTTAGTATATAATTACCTATGTTAATCCAAGTTATGTTCTATCTGTATGCCAAATTTCATCCAAATCCGTTCAGCCCTTACAGCGTAATTGAGTAACAAACATCCAAACATCTTCACAAACTTTCACATTTATAATATGAACTAGGTGACCCGGCAGACGTTGTTCTGCCATATAAATTGGAAAGGGACACCTTAATCACCTAGCGGTATGAAATATACTTTACAACCTATTCTCATACCTACCAAATATTCTTCAAAAATTTCATGATAATCGGTCGAGCCGTTTTGGAGGAGTACGACCACAAACACCGTGACACGAGATTTTTATATATAAGAAGATTAGTAGGAGAAGGATAAGTAATTATAAGTAATAAGTATCTATAGAAGTATAGATTCTCGCAAAAAATCTTCTATAAGACGGTAATAATACAATTTAAGTAAAACGCGTAAAGTAATGGCGTTGGAACCTAATTATCGCCTGCTACAGCACGTAACACATCTACAACTTTATTGAGTCCCATTTTGTGAAGCGTGGCCCCGTTGCCTCACTTAATTTGTTCGGAAATAGTTTAATCAAGCGTTGCGTCGGATTTGCAGTAATTAAAGAAGGCGACATCGGCGTTAAAGCCGTATATTGCTTCCTCAGATTAGCACCAAGCTTCCAGTTAATTTCCTGCGTACGATTCCGGAGTGGTTCTATCTCGAAACATCCTTCCAAATGTCTTAGACAAGATAAATAAATAAATATCTTCGGGACATTTTTTACACAGCACCATCTAGTCCCAAACTAAGCAGAGCTTGTAATATGGGTACTAGACAATGGATATAATACTTATATACTTTTTTTTTTGTAAATACATACTTATAGATACATAAGAAACACCCAGACCAACACAAACACTTATGTGCATCACACAAATATTTGTGTCCTGTGGGAATCGAACCCACGACCTCGTGATCAGCAGTCCGACACTCGAACCACTAGACCACAGAGGTCGTCAACGACGACGCGAAGATGCTGCGAGTAACGTTTTAAAGATTACATGACATTTTCTTGCGATTACTTTTTGATTTGGTCACTAATACCCACAGACCAGTAAGCTTCAAGACTCCGCATAAACAAAGTTTTGTATTCAAACGCAGTCGTAAAACGTTGGTGGGGTCAGGGGGGCGGACGGCGCGTTATGATTGGCCGGCTCAAAAGTTCGGTGGTATGATTCCTTATGATTGGTGCCGCTCGCTGACTGAGTGACGTTCCGATTGGCAGAGTGACGTATGATATGCAGTGGTAGAGCATATGCGTTGTGACCGGGGGTGTCCAGCTAAGCGGCGTCTAGAGGCTTACTGGTCTATGCTAATACCTAAACGTGCGTAATACCTCCATGTGGTGCCGGACGTTAAGAATTGCACCACTCTATATCTTCTCATGGGTGTCGTAAAAGGCGACTAAGGTATTCACCAGAGGATGGGCAGCAGCGTTTTCTGAGTATTTAACCAACGAACTGCGATCGCCAATCCACCTGCCAAGCGTGGCGATTATGGCTAATCCCCCTTCCCATTGGGTGAGGCCTATGTCTAGCAGTGGACGTCTTTCAGCTGAAATGATGATGATGACGTGATGATGACGTAATAATGACGTGTCCGGCTGTTCTTCTAAGTTCTGGCTGGTCTTCTACGTTCCGGCCAGAATCCTACGTTCCGGCCAGAGTTCTACATACCGGTCACGTCCCGGCTGACTACTCACACGTACCGTGCCTGAACCCGCTGCAACCACGAGGCAGCGTCTACCTGTGGTGCTGCTGCCCGTACCATCTGGCGGAGACAAGGGATGGTACTCTTTCCATCTTCCTTCCAAAGTGCGCGGACGCTCAGTTAGTGATAGCATTACCCGCGACCTAACCGACTATTCTAATTTAAAATAAATGTATTAAATCTTCGAGCGAGACCTTTAAATCCTCTCTCTACACACTACCCTATCGGTCACCGTGGTGCCTAACACCGCAGTGACACCTACCTATTTTGTTATCGGACTGCGCAGCCTACCCGTGCAGCCTCTACCGTTACATGTCGCATGATGCACATTAATTTTCCTGATTTACGGTAAAATTTAATATTGAAGAAAATTTGTGGTCCACCGCACTGTATCCTCGGTTAAAATATTTAATGAAATCCTAGAATTATAATTAATTTTAAACGAATAAAATATGAACGCAACTTTTGGGTAAACAGTGGCCTTCACAACTCGGCCACAGAATAAATAATACTAAGTAGACTAGTGATTTAAACCATATTTGCTGAAACCTTGCACTTGATCAAAAATTGAGCTCTTATGACGCGAGGAGAACTTAGGTGTGAAATGCAGCAAAATGTGAAAAATCGGCTAAGTGCGAGTCAGAGTCGCGGAATAAAGGTTCCTTACCACCCATTGACCTGATACCCCATTGTAACTGATTTAATTTACGAGAGTTCATCAAAAGACATCAACGCTCGTGAGCGTAATATGAATTTTTGCATCTCTTTCTTACGCAGGTACCACCATATTTGTCTATGTTTACCCTATTTTTATTATTGTTTGCTAAACTATATAGTATGCACTATAATCAGACCTAGTTTGACGCTGGTATGTATTACCGTTTTGAAGATAGAGCAGAAACAAAAACGTTTAAAATGCATGTTTTTTGAGGTTTCTTGTAGACCCTATACAAGAAACCTCGAAAAACATACATTTGTTTTTTTTTAGTTTTTTTCGTTATAGGGGTCATAGCAACACATATTCTGAGAAAAAAATAACCGGCTACCTATTACCATTCAAAAGATACAGCCCTGTGATAGACAGACGGACGGACGGACAGCGTAGCGAGAGTAATAGGGTCCCGTTTGGCACCCTTCGGGTACGGAACCCTAAAAACAAACTCTTAAGCTGCTTTAAGTACCTACACCGAAGGAAAAGTTGCAACTGAAAACTGAGAACATATTTATTATTTATTTATTTTAAAGAAAGTGTTACACAGTTAGCTGTTTCTTATAGTTAGTGTAAATTAATACATTAACTAGTCAGACCACTTAGATTTGGCACATTCCCCTCCGTACTAGTGAAAACTGAATCACAGAAGTGATAACAACAACAACATTTCTTCTCCTTGTGAATGACAGTATTGACATTAACTTTTTAAAGTACTGTCACGGTATTGACATGAACTTTTTAAAGTACGGTCACGGTATTGACATGAACTTTTTAAAGTACGGTCACGGTATTGTCATGAACTTTTTAAAGTACGGTCACGGTATTGTCATGAACTTTTTAAAGTACGGTCACGGTATTGACATGAACTTTTTAAAGTACGGTCACGGTATTGACATGAACTTTTTAAAGTACGGTCACGGTATTGACATGAACTTTTTAAAGTACGGTCACGGTATTGACATGAACTTTTTAAAGTACGGTCACGGTATTGACATGAACTTTTTAAAGTACGGTCACGGTATTGACATGAACTTTTTAAAGTACGGTCACGGTATTGACATGAACTTTTTAAAGTACGGTCACGGTATTGACATGAACTTTTTATTAGAGATAAGCCTATTATTTCCTTGTAGATTAAATTGAAGCTGTCTTCTAGGTACCAATATTTAATTTTATTTTGAATATTATATTTTGACTGATGATGTAAAAAGATTTATCTGCTGTATTTTCCGTAAATAAAATCCTACCACAATCCTACACTATCTATCATCTCTCAATTGCTTTCTGTGGAAAGCTTTGCTTTGTGTGCAGAATGCTGCACACTTATATTTTCTTCTAACCGCTACATTGGTTATGGAACCAAGCCAGAGCCCAGGAGCAGAGAGAGTTTGATGTAAAAGATGTATGTGCTTTCATCTCTCCATTACTTTGTGTGGCTTTCTGCATGCGTATATTATGTTCTAAGCGCTATAACACCTTTTAAAGTACGTGATTGATTGCTACATGTAATAGATGCAGCCAACAAGGAAATAATAAATCAAATGACACCAATAATGTCGAATCACTTCACCTAGGTGATATCACCTAGGTGCAATGATTCCGAGGTGAAATAAGAAACCATAAATTCCACTTTGTTCACCCAGGTGATTTCACCCTGGTGAACAATAGTGGAATAAAACAATATAGGTATACCTATTATTTTATTATTAGATATTATTTACAGCAAAACACTCACCGTAATTTCATAAAGTGACAAGCTAACATTGGCAACATTGCACAATACAATACAAATGAAAATCAATATCGTAATTACGATGATCTAATTAGATCTATGTTTTTGATACTCCAATTAGCTACCATTGTTTCCAGCTTGTAAACTATTCCATTTCAGCCTTATTGTCCTTTAATTACTAACGCATAATACTAGTTAGCACAATTATATGTATTTGAGGCATTTGTATTTAGTTAAATTACTGTGTAAATAGAAACATGGTCGTGAGGAAATCCTGCTAAAGACGTGGAGAGCTGTTAATGACGTCTTAATGACGACCCCTGTGCGTACTTCCCTTTAAATATAATTCAAACATGAATACACCTTAAAGGTACCCTCATTTCTATTCAAATATTTGTCCGTAGCCAACTAATCGGCGCCGGTAGCTGACAATACGAATATTTATGTAAAGATATTCATACAAACGTAGTTATGTACCTATCATTGAGCTTTGTTGTGTATGATTCCTACTATATCATAGAATATATACTAACACTATATCCCACTATATATACCTATTATAAATGTAAAAGGGTGGATGTTTATTTATGTTTTTGTTTGTTTATCCTTCAATCCCCATAAGTGGAAGTCGCTTTTGCCTGTTGTGATACATTGTTTTACATTAGTACAGGCACCAACGTTACAACATTACTAATTACAATAAATAGAAAAAGAATCACGCTAAATCTTTTTGTGGTAAGCTAAATTAATACGCGAGCGAAGCCGCGGGCATAGTCTAGTATTTTATAAATACCAAAGTACGGAATATATAGGCATAATGTTTTTTTATTGGTCTCACTTTCCTCCATATTGTTGTCGGCCTGCTACTGTAGAAAAATACGAAGTTTTTCTCAACATATAAAGCAATTAATCATCCAAGTTTTAGAAGTCAAACAAGATGGTTCCACGGCTAGCAAACGCTGGACCAACTACAGATACCGGTCAGTTATATCTTTGTCTTAGCTTATATAGGGATGTCATACACGTGTACTGGATCAATTTTCTCACCTCAGGGTCCTTAGGTGGTTTCGAATTATTTTCATTGAAATGGTATTATTTATTGGCGTTTTGTACGTTAAAAGTACTTTGCACAGTAGTAAGTAGTAGTAGAGCTCCTTTGTGAAAAGGCTCGTCCGGGGAAGTACTACCACCGTATCTATTTCTCCACCAAATAGTGATACTTGCATTGCTGTGTTTCGGTCAGAAGGGTACGGGTGCCGGTGAAATTACAATCACATGAGACGTTTCATCTTCATGTCTCAGTTTGGCGAACCGACTTGCGGTACCATTTAGGTAACAGCCTAGGTGGTATTGCAGTTGTTATGGGCAAAGGTAGCCGCTTAACATCAGGTGGGCCTTAGCTCGTTACGCCATCCAACACTATAAAAAAAAAACCATAATATAGAAGTTTTAGTTTCAGCCACAAAATCAAGTTTCACCCACGGTTTCGGCCAATAATTTGCCTATATCTAAATAAGTTTTGGTTTTAGTAGAAACTAAAACAGAGGCTTAAAATCGATTTCGGCTATAAATTAAAATTTCGGTTTCATTCGGTCACTAAATACTTTCACTCAACGAAATATCTTAGGTAAACAAAAAAATATCTTAGGTGAGCTTTTATAAACGCCAAGCTGCTGATACTTTATCTACTTGTGATAATTTGCATAGACTAAACAAAAAAAATTAGGCCCCCCACAAGGTGGACCGATGAACCTGGTGAAGATCACGGGAATCCACTAGATGCGGAAAGCGCAGAACCGGTCGTTGTGGCGATGCTTGGGGGAGGCCTATGTCCAGCAGTGGACGTCTTTCGGCTGAAATGATGATTATGATGATTAAACAAAAAAAAAATTGAATAGCAGGATTTTAGATTACTAAGGGAATTATCTACTGTTAATTAGACGGCAAGAAGGTGCGTCTCGGTTGCTTGTTGTAGAGAGGCCTACGACAAGCTGGAGTGTAAATTAGGAATGTTGAATCATAAATGAGTTTGAATCTAAGGCCCTTCGCCAACGCTCGATTACAATGTTAGAAACTGCCGTAATGATAAAATCAGCACTAGTCAGGGTGTTACAAAATGGAACATCACAAGAACATGTTCGTGTGTTCATGTTATAATAAAATCCCAAAAAGGATTAAAGAATTACCCTTAAATAAATTTATAGCAGCACTAAGTTACTGGTTATTGCAGAACACTTTCTATTCAATCGAAGAATTTTTAAAGTATTGTGACAAGAAAGAATAATTTTACATCTGTCTGAATTATATATATTCTATTTTTATTATTATAAAAAATGTGTAAAAATATAAAAGTTCCTAGCTGTAAGTAAAATTTGCATGCTGTTGGTGATGGCTAAATGGGCTTGAACATATTTTTATCATGTAACAACATTCAATGTATCCTATTTATTGCAAATAAAGACATTGTATTGTATTGTATTGTGACGATTTATAAAATTCAATTAATCCTTTGAAAATACTGAACAACCTAAATCCATGAAATGACAGTGTAGTTATATACATTCGGCTCATTTTAACTTGTGTACCCCGGGATCAAAAGATGAACAAGTTGTAAATCCGAGCAATAAAACTCCGTTGTTTCGCTAAAGTTAGGTTGTTTCCAAAACCGCTAAGAATTTAATTAAAGTTAAATATTGAAGACGCACGATCATACTTTTTAATTATAATGTAAAAAGAGCTGGTGTAGCATAACGCAAATTAGAAAGTTATTAGCCGATGGGTTTTATATTCAGAGACAAATCTAAGCGTGAACTCATGCTTCCAACTGTCAAATAACACTGCATTTTGACAGTTGGAAGCGTGAGGTTTTTTTTATATCAAATGGGCTTGCGTTTGACCGCCACCTCACCTGATGTTAAGCGATGGTGAGGTCAACGATAATACACGTTTGCCCAGCAAAAACCTATTCACTCGAGTCTTGAAAGCCACCAGATTCTACTTATCGGGAAACGGAGGCAAAGAATTCCACACTTTAGCGGTTCGCATGATAAAGCAAATTAGCAAATCGGTTCGTGCGTAAGGGTGGAATGTCTACCATATAACGGTGGCGCATCGCCGTACGTCTCGTTGTCCGATAATGGAAAGGGCTTGGGGAAATGTGATCGTGCAATTCCAGCGCACACTCACCAAAATGCATCCGATAAAAGACCGACAGACTAGCAACTTTGCGCCGATACTCGAGACGCTACGAGTTTACGCTTAGATTCGTATTTTGAACATAATGAAGCCTAAGATAAAATAAAACATATACGTTCAATTACTATCTTATGGATATTACCTAGAACTTGTAGGTATTAACCATAATATTCACGTTGCAAATTAATTAAATCTTGCACAGTTTCATCTCACAGAAAACATTGGCTGTTAATTAGATAGAAAAACGGTTACATCACAGTAGTTAATATATTAAATAGGCAAATATCAACAAAAAAATCTAGTTACGTAACCTACGTACTTTCTATTTTGAAAACAAATAATTATGGAAAATTGTGTCGTTGTGGCGACGCTTGGGGGAGGCCTATGTCCAGCAGTGAAAGTCTTTCGGCTTAAATGAATTCGGCAATGATGATGAAGAAATATACAAAATCAGTCAGTCAAGAACAACCTAAAAATAAATGGGTAAGTATACATACATGTAGTTACATAATTTATGGATTAGATCAAAACGTAATCCATCAAAAGTAAGATACAAGAAAACAACTTTTACCCTAACAATTGAGAGATAATTTAATATTTCAGTCAAAGTTATTTAAATCAAAAGTGTCTTGTAATCAGATCTCGATTCGCTCTAGCCAATAACTGAAAATTCAATATCGGAATCTATCAACGCCATTTGATACCGAGTACATGGGCAGCGGGTAATCTCAAATGCCAGCTTTTGAATTTCTGTTTCGTAGCGAAGAGTTTAAGTAACTTCTAGGTAAATATTTGATTGGATTCGTTTATATTTAGTCTGTAACATGACTTCTGCTGTGTCTTCTCAAGACTTGTCATCAACATGGTCATCAATTTGTCGTAGTTATGTTTTGCACAAAGAAACAAATAACTCATCTCACTGTACTACAGTACAAACTAGTTTTGAGATTAGGTATTGGGACTTGTTTGATAATGATCTCTTCAAAATTGTATTAATTATATAGGTAATTTAGGTACTTATATAATTAATCAATTAAATATACTTTTTATGTATGCTCACGTGGTATGTCGATAAAAAGTCTGTGCTATTGTATAATCCTATGTCTTATTTTAGGGCATGATGTATCTGTGTGCCAAATTTCATCCACATCCATTCAGTTGTTTCAGCGTGATTGAAGGAGAAACAAACAAACATCCATACTTGTGCATTTATTATAATTATTAGTAAGATAGCACATAGCATATTTGAGAGCATTCATGCATGAGTAGGTAGCGATATCAACTCCCAATATAGATCCTATTCAGAGCAATACTATCCCTGACCGCACATAGACTACCCACATCACAGCCATTGGAAGCAAGGCAGGCGGTCATTACCAATTCATATCGATGAAGATCCTATTGAAACATCCAATTCGACCCATTTACTCAACTAAGTCACGTATTGAATAAATTATTTTATTTAAATCCTGCAGATAGACTACGGCTCTATCGATTATTATTATGGGCATTACTATCACATAATTTTCAATCATGTAATATGTAATTCGATCGTTTATTTTACGACCTTTGTTGCTCTCAGCGAGGACAAAAACTTTAGATTTGTTTTGGTACGATTAAACGTAACAGTCGATGTTATACTGCATAACTTAGCTTAACAAGAGCTTTTGACAGTTTAATAAAAATAAACAACATTTTAAATGGTTCATTCACAAAATACAACGTGTTGATCTGTAATCGTGCCATATTTATGGAGGTGACTATACCACTGATACTGAACACGAATCAATTAAAAAATCAATACATTTTTTTTTAGTTTTTTTAAATACCTATTTGTAAACAAACAAATTCCCTCCGTGTGTCAACAATTTGCAATTGTCAAAGTATTTCCACACTTTGACAATGCCGCCGAAGACTTATTTTCAGAGTTGTTCGGGATTTATTCTCAAACCCTCGCTATGTTTCTGAGTGAAAATTTGGTTATTAAAAAATCCTGTACAATTATTTGCTCTAGAAACATGGCACGGTTACAGATCAACAACTTGTACAGTCTTTGTAATTCCAACACCAAAGCAAATTATACAAGGTGTATCAGAAATGCGTGGTCATATTTGGAGAGCTTATTCAGAACATAGCATTGCACACCTTTTACTATGGGACCAAATCTAAACAAAAGGTATTAGAAGTGGTAAAGGCGCGTGAACTTGTCGCCGCGTAGGTGTCTCGTAGGACACCAGTGTCGTTAGTGTATATTCTATGACCAGTGCGCGAACCGTTTGCTTGATCATCAGTGCTGTTTTGGACGCAGAGTCACTAGAATTGTTTTTCGTAGCACATCCAACAGCGGATTTTTTTAGGTTTTATTCATTTTGCATTGAATGCTAGAAACATGGTGAGCGTAATTGCGTATTTATATGTTGATAGCGGCAAACCGGCGACACGCGTATTGAAAGACACTAGATACAATTTCTAAAACCTTAAGATTGCGAAATAATAAGGTAATAGAAACAGCAAACAGGAACGAATCTTAAGATTGCAAAAAAACTGCTGTTCCCTACAAAATCATCGATGACGTTCTACAAAATGCTTGGAACAGCCAAAGACATAGTAAAAAATCGTTTTAATATTTTTTTCTGTCTGTGGGAACAGCGGATTTATATGAATGAGCTATTAAAATATGACCACACATTTCTGATACACGTTGTATATTTTGTACTGAACTCGTATTATCGAAACCAACAAAGTGGGAATATGAAGCCAAACATGTTTGAAAGCGTCCCCCGCGGTTATACGTATTACCCGGGTAGTTTCCACGTATATAATTTATTTGGCATTTAACGTACTGGGGTGTGTGTTGAGCAAACAAGGTGAACGTGTCGCAGCGTCAGAACACTCTATGTCAAGTCAATCTACGCCACTACAGTGGGCTAGTCGCCGTTAATGGAGCCGCATGAAGCTGGCTGAGGGAGAACAGTGTGTAGATATAGGAACTTACTTAAAGATCGTAATCTAGCTAAGATGCCAGTTGCGATCCATAAAATTATAAAAAAATATATATATACCAACTCTTATCAAATAAACCTATATTATCAATCAATGTATGTTTAAGACTGTTACTATGAAAACGTTAGACCGTGAATTTGTTTATTTAAAGGAAAGAATATGCTTAGTAAGGAATAATTTTTTCGTATTCTTAGCACAAAGTTGGTTAACCCTTTCCACGCCACTATAGTTTTACGGTATAGTAAACTTGACAAATATAAGTAAACAGGTAAAATTGAAAAAAAAAAAAAAGATTTATTGAAATACCTGATAAAATTTTTTTAGGCTTAGTGCTTAGAGGAATAAGACATAGAGTGATAATTTCATTCAAATTTCCGCTCAAAGATGAAACAAAAAAAATATAGATGTTTGCCGCAAGCGGTACGTAAAATGTTCGCCCGACTCACTTAGGCGCGCGTAAGCTCTACTGAACCGAGCCATTTCTAGGACCCATTTAGTTACTTCAAATTGCGTGCGCAGAATTGGTTTCTATGTGTAGTTATTCTAAGGCATAGAGTTACGTAGCTTCAACTTTCTAAGGCTACTGAAAAATTGTATGTCTCTCGAATGGTTTTTTTAAATGAAAGGTAGGTAATATTACTATCTCTCAAAAGCTATCACAATCCTTAGCATTGCACTAAGGAGACAGATGGGCGACACGGTTTTTTTTTTAGTTTTCTTGTTAGTAGCTGGAGCGAAAGTAAAATACCTAAAATATTGATGGTAGCGAATTTCACTTAAAGGAATATAACATAACATCACGCTTGTATTTCCCCGAAGGGGTAGGCAGAGGTGTATAGTACACCCATATTTCGCCAGTTATGTTATAGTCCCATGTAATAGGGGGCGAGCCTATTGCCATTAATCGGGCACAAATCCATACTCCGGGCTGCTACTGTGAATTTCCTAATGAAAAAACCCAATAAAACTTTGCCCGACCCGGGAATCGAACCCAGGACCCCACGCTCAGCAGTCGCGCTTGCGACGACTAGACCAAAAATAAGTACAACTGCATACAGAGATTTCTGAAGGCTCTGTGCATATTTCAGGAACTTCCCTCAATTTAAGACACAGACAAAAATCCTTATTATTTGACCCTATCAAGATTTTTCAAGTTAAGCCAGGATAGTACTATTTTATTTTTGTGTTAGTTCGGTTCCAGTTCAGGCAAGGAAGTTTTCAAAAATCTTTAGATACAGTTGTACTTTTTTGAAATATCCTCCTAATATCATAAACGTGAGAGTTTGTAAGGATGTATGGATGTGTGGATTTGTGGATGTTTGTTACTCTTTCACGCAAAAACTACTGTATGGATTTTAATTATTATTAACTAATTAAATTTAATTTGGCATACCGATATCCTTTCTACTAATATTATAAACGTGAAAGTTTGTGAGGATGTATGGATGTACGTATGGATGTTTGTTACTCTTTCACGCAAAATCTACTTACTACTGTACTTACTATATGGATATTAATGAAATTTGGCACACAGATAGAACACAACCCGTATTAAAATATGAGCTACTTTTTATTTCGGAAAGATGAATAGTTCCCGAGGGATGCGCGATAAACGACATCCACGCGGGCGAAGTCGCGGGCATAGACTAGTATATGATATTTTTCCTTTGAGTAAAATTCGCCAACATAAATTACTTTCCCTCCAGTGACCACCTTTAAATTCCACCCTGTACATAACTGTTTATGTTGTACTTAGAAAAGGAATCACGATCTTTCTCTGGTAGTGCCTTGTCAGTCGTGCATTTGTAAATACAATATTTTGTTGTATTCCAAGATTTGACTAGGTAACCTATGTAACCCACTGCTATTGACGTAGGTACATAGACACGTACAATAATATGCTAAAAATACAGTTTAATTTAGTAAGTAGCCGTCAATGATATTTAAAAATATAGATACGTCATACCCTAACAAAACCAACGAAAATAATGTGCCGTACGCAGCAGCAGCACAATACGTGGGACACTCAGAAAGTTTTGCGAAACTAAAAAAAATTGTTCTATACGTACATATATTTTTATCAAATCTTTTCAAAGTACTTTCCACCAGCCTCTATACAAAGATTCATGCGCCTAAACCAGTTTTCAAAACACTTTTTCCAGTCCGCCGCAGACACCTCGTTTACAGCCTGCTCGAACGCAGCCAGCGCATCTTCCGGCGACGAAAATTGTATCCCTTTGAGCTGATTTTTTATTTTTGGGAATAAAAAGAAGTCACACGGTGCTAGATCAGGGCTGTAAGGAGGGTGACCCAGGAGTTTGACTGGCGTGCTGTCCAGGAAGTCCCTCGTTTTGAGTGCGGTGTGCGCAGGTGCATTGTCGTGGTGGAGCAGTAGCCCGCGGAGCCCTGTGTTTGGTCGCTTGTTGCTTATAACAGAGAAAACTTCTGGCAAACATTTGGTAGTATACCATTCGGCATTAATGCTTCTTTGATCCCGTAAGGGAATTGATACCAAGTGGCCAGTCAAATTAAAAAAGCTAGCGATCAAAATCTTACCCCCGCTTCTAGATCGCTTCACTTTGGTAGGCGTTGGCTCATTTTGAAACACCCAAACAGTCGACTGGCGCTTGGTTTCTGGGTTGTATTGATAAATCCAGGACTCATCACCTGTAACGATGTCGTAAACACGCCGAGACGAGCCTGCTTCAAATTTGTTAAGCATATCACGGCACCATTCCACCCGGGCCTGCTTCTAAGCATCGGTGAGGTTGTGCGGCACCCAGCGTGATACTATCCTCCTCACGCGAAGATGGCTGTGTAGAATCTCGTGAACGCTTCCCGATCCAATCTTCAATATGTGTTGAATCTCCTGATATGTAATTCGCCTATTGTCTTGGATTAAATTTTTCACTGCTAGCACGTTTTCTTCGGTAACAGCCGTCAAAGGGCGACCGCTTCTTTCGTCATCCCCCAAAGTTGGTCGACCGCGCTTGAATTCGTTATACCAACGATACACGGTTGCCTTGGAAGGGCCTTCAAACATGAATGCCATTTGAAGTCTATCGTACGATTCATCCGGTTTCAGGCGACACTTGAAATCGTATAAAATCATAGCTCTAAAATGTTCCCGGCGCAGATCCATATTTCAGTGAGACACAATACTTTGAATTAACTCGCAAAAAATGTGGAGGGAAATTTTGAAATTGGAACTTACTTATTTTTACTTATAAATAATCATATTTTCGAAAAACATTATAACTGGCCAGTCTCCCATATATAAAAACTTTTTTTCGCAATACTTTCTGAGGGGCCTGGTACACATAAACTTGTAAAAAGTAAGTAAGTTGATTACTTGAAGTTACTTTCGTGTCATAATTGGAGTACTTTCTGAACACACACACGACGGCATTTTGTTTTTTTTTTTCATCGGTACGCTCGGTGCCTTACTTGATGCAGAATAATAGAAAAACGTCCTAATTAGGAAGTTTCGGAGTTTCAAATTACGAGCTCAGTAGCATATATAGCCGTATTTTATTTAGAGTTACTGTGTGGTGGTTGGCTGAAAATGGCCTCAATGTGTTTCTTCGTGAGTCGTACGCCACTTGTAGTGTTTCAAATCGGTTTATTATGTAAAATCAATAAGAAAGTCCGGTTACCACATTTAAAAGATGACAGAATTTACAGACAAACCAAAATTATAAACCTCAGATAAACAATAGCTATAAACAGAGAAAACACAGTAAGGCTTCGGTGGTATACCGGTTAGGTATACAACCTTATTCTACGTTTATATTAAACCTCTTAAGGGGTACTCATCATTATGAACTACTTTTACTATGGGACTAACCCTGATATCGCAAAAAAATAATCAGCTGATCCCTAAATTTTTTCGATTTATGTGAACACAAATGTAGGGATCAGGTGATATTTTTTAACGATTTCAGGGTTTTGATCCTATAGTAAAAAATTTCATAATGATGATTAAAATGACCCCTTAGGAGGTTTAGTATAAACCAAGAATAAGGTTGTTTAATAGATAAAACGTTAACGCGCACCACGGCAACCCAAAACCGGCTGTTTTTAAACATTGCTGATGTTGTCAAATATGTATTCAAATACTTCATCATCAGCCTGTAGCAGTCCACTGCTGGACATAGGCCTCTCCTGTAGCACGCCAATGACATCGATCATCGGTCATTCTCATCCAGCTTCTACCAGCAACCTTGCCAATGTCGTCACTCCACCTAGCCTGAAAGTGTCCCACTGTCCCACGCTACATTTGACAATTCGCGGTTCCCACTCAAGAATGCGTCTACCCCAACAATTATCGGTTCTTCGACTTATATGGCCGGCCCATTGCCACTTCAGCTTGCTTATCCAAATACTTATTTGTCGTTAAGTCAAAAACTCCATATTTATAACGAAGATCAAAAAACCTTCTTGCTTGCCAAATGAGCTTAGGGCGGATCCTTTGTCCTGGTAATAGGCCTCAAGAATGATGAAGAGGAAATAACCCGTTCAATCAACTCAGCCTATCGCAGTCCAATACTGGACATAGACCTCTCCCAAGTTGCGCCACAACACTCGGTCCTCTGCCTTCCGCATCCAGCCCCCCCCCAGCCACGTTCTTTAGGTCGCCGGTCCACCTGGCGGGGTGGCGCCCTACGCTGCGTTTGCCGATTTGCGTTCTCCACTCAAGGACTCGTCTGCTCCAGCGGCCATCGGTCCTTCGACAGACATGGCCAACCCACTGCCACTTCAGGTTACTGATCCTACAAGCTATGTTGGTCACTCCGGTTCTTCTCCGGATAATCTCGTTACGGATTTTATCCTTCAAAGAAACTCCAAGCATAGCTCGCTCCATAGCTCGCTGTGCGACTTTAAATTTGTGGACTAGCCCAACTGTCAGTGTCCACGTCTCGGCACCGTAAGTCATGACTGGCAGGACGCACTGGCTGAAGACCTTTGTTTTCAAACTTTGCGTATTTATAAAGAAGATCAAAAAACCTTCTTGCTTGCCAAATGAGCTTAGGGCGGATCCTTTGTCCTGATAATAGGCCCCAAGAATGATGAAGAGGAAATAACCCGTTGGCTACTGTTTATACTAGCTGAATTTGCATGAAATTAAAACTCACTTTGCATTACCACAAAGGTATAATTAATCAATATTCAATCATTATTTCTCTTTTGCGGGTTCAAACGGAATACAAGATGCTTATTGCACCTAGCTGGTGGCTTAATTTAAAAATAAAGGTACCTACAATTCCTACATTTTCTCATTCGTATTACCTACTTTAAATGCTTCGTAAGGAGGCTGCCTCGGTCTAGTGGTCGCAAACACGACTGCGAAGCGTAGGGTCCTGGGGTTCAATTATCGGGTCGGGTGAAGAGTTATTGTGTTGGGATTTCATTAGGAAATTCTCAATAACAGCAGAGTCTGGATTTCATCATTACAGCCGAAAGACGTCCACTACTGGACATAGGCCTCCCCCAATTAAGGGGGGGGATATGCCATAATCGCCACGCTTGGCAGGCGGGTTGGCGATCGCAGTTGGTTGGTTAAATACTCAGAGAACGCTGCTGCCCATCCTCTGGTGAATCCCTTAGTCGCCTTTTACGACACCCATGAGAAGAGATAAGAGAGTCTGGATTTGTGCCTAGTTAATTACAATGGGCTTGCCCCTATTACATGGGACTTATTCCCGATGCAGCAACGGCTGCCAGGGGGACATAGCGGCGGGGTCCCCCCGAAATGCCCCAGTAAGCCGAGGTCCGAGCCCTTCCTTGGGGGACGCCCTTATGCGGTTTTGCAACCGCGATTTTAGTTTATAAGTTAGGTTTAGGGACAGTTAAGGCGGATGTCCCTAACGGGATTCTCCGCCACCAGCCCGTTTAAGCAGTTAGGGTAGGTATCTATTTTGGGTACCAATTGTGCGAGCGTCCATTCGAAAAAAAAAACAAAAGAAAAACATGGGACTTATAACTGGCAAAATGGGGCTGTCGTACAGGTCGTACTACACCTTTTTTTTTTCCGTGGTGAAAATCCTCATGGACGCACTCCGCCCGGGGAAGGCGGAGCCAGTGTCGAACTCTTACCGACTAAAAACCACCACGGTTATCCTCTACCGACCTTGGCCGGGGGCGTGGGAAATACTCCTGTATTCGCCCAACCATCCCCGGCAGGTCCCGGCTCGCCACTGGCAGGCGAGCCCCTTCTCCCCGTGCGGCAACCACAACCGCCGCACCCTCCTCTTGACTGGCGCGCGCGGAACACTACGCGCCACCGTCACGGGCCTTGACTGGTCGGGCGGCGGGCCACCCCGAGTCAGCCGCCCGCAGGCCCACACCTAGGGTGGCTGGAGGTCGGCATACGCCCTCCTACGACGCCCAGGTCGTCTCCTGCGGATGGGAAGAGAGGTCATCGCCTCTCGAACCCTCTCCGCCGCCTCCTTAGCGAGCATCACCTCCTCGCAGAAGGAGACGACGCCTTCCCAAGCGCTCTCGCTCCCGACCATAGACAGAACCACGGCCGGAAGCGAGAGATCGCTGCCGCCTACTGCAGTGACGAGGTCACGGCGCTGCGTGGCCCAAGCTGGGCACTCCGCCAATGTGTGCTGCGCCGTGTCCTCTGGGCAGCTCCCGCAGTGATGACACTCGGGCGTCGGCTCCCGGCCTATGCGACACAGATACTTACCGAAGCAACCATGCCCCGAGAGTATCTGCGTCAGCCGGTAGGTGAGGGCACCATGGCTCCTCTCGAGCCACTCCTCCATGACGGGCCTTATCGCCGCGATAACGGCGTGCCCTGCGCTGGGTTGCGCAAGTCGCTCCTCCCATTCAGCCACCAGGATCTGTCGGACCTCGCTCCGATCAGGCGGGTCCTCGCGCTGGTGATACCTTAGCACAAGGTCTCTCGCCTCCAGATCCCAGGGCATTGATCCGGCTAGGAGGCTCGCCGCCTCAAAGGAGATCGTACGATATCCCCGTATCACCCTGATTGCCATCGCACGCTGCGGCCTACGTAGTAACACGACGTTGCAGCGTGTCAGGGTGTCCGCCAGGTCGTACTACACCTTTTTTTTTTTTTTTTTTTTCCGTTGGGAGAATCCTCATGGACGCACTCCGCCCGGGGAAGGCGGAGCCAGTGTCGGACTCTTACCGACTAAAAACCACCACGGTGTTCCTCTACCGACCTTGGCCGGGGGCGTGGGAAATACTCCCGTATTCGCCCAACCATCCCCGGCAGGTCCCGGCTCGCCACTGGCAGGCGAGCCCCTTCTCCCCGTGCGGCAATCACAACGGCCGCACCCTCCTCTTGACTGGCGCGCGCGGAACACTACGCGCCACCGTCACGGGCCTTAACTGGTCGGGCGGCGGGCCACCCCGAGTCCGCCGCCCGCAGGCCGACACCTAGGGTGGCTGGAGGTCGGCATACGCCCTCCTACGACGCCCAGGTCGTCTCCTGCGGATGGGAAGAGAGGTCATCGCCTCTCGAACCCTCTCCGCCGCCTCCTTAGCGAGCATAACCTCCTCGCAGAAGGAGACGACGCCTTCCCAAGCGCTCTCGCTCCCGACCACGCTCTCGCTCCCGACCACGCTCTCGCTCCCGACCACGCTCTCGCTCCCGACCAAGGTCGTACTACACCTCCGCCTACCCCTACAGGCTTGATGTTATGTACAAATATATGTAAGATAATAATATATACTTGTACTTATATAACGTAATAAACAAAAGCATTTACTGTAACAACTCGTAGTAGCTAATAGGTGGTAGTATACTGACTACTGAGTCAATTTTCTGATTGATATGAAAAACAAATAATTGTAGAAATACTTCCTTTATTACACTTTTTACAAAATACTAATTATATGTTAAGCATGTTCACTTGATAACAATGTTCCTATACATGGTGATAACAATAAATAACACATTTTCATCAATAATGTTATACGAGTTATGTACATTATTGTGTAAACCTAAAGTCTATTCAATAAGCTGTAGTTTTACATTCATTTTCATAATCATTTCTTAGGTTTTCGCGATCACTACATAACACATTATAATAATAAAACAAAGTTTAACCGGATTAAATCGCGTATATTATTTAAATAGATTTTCCTGACGTTTCGAAAGCTTTGCAGCGTTCGTGGTCTCAGGAAGACTAAGATGACAAGCATCTTTACAGATATTTCTAAAAAATATTTTTCAAGACACTTGCTCGTAAAGTGGCTCTTATTGCACCGCTTTTAGGTTCATAATGTAGCTTATTACGCACGCGTGCTTTTTACATTATATTATAGCACTAGTGCTTTTTACTTTACAGTTTATTTTTAAATCGCAGCAAAGAGTTTTTATGCCTGAACAAAATTAAACATTTTTGGGAATAAATTAACTGTTTTAATTAAAATATGATAAATAAACAATTCATTTCATCAAATTATTAATTTTTGTCAACAAATTTACATTAATTTGTGTTTTTTTTTTAATATAGGCTGCTTGGCGGTTTCCTTCGACATGCGCGCGTATAGCTGTATGACACCGAGTAATGCCGAGTATGTCTATGTAGTCTGTGGTGCGATTATAATAATCCGTGTGCCATTTTTCACAAATTCAATATTTATCTAAAATGTGTGTATGTTTTTTTCCTCGCAAGTGTGTTAAAAAACGTCGTATGACACGCGTGAGCATTGACTATTATACTCTCGGCTCCATTACGCCCTCGCCTTCCGCTCGGGCTGCAATCCAGCCTCGAGTATAATAGTCAACTTAGCTCACTTTTATCATAATGTACTATTAATCTACCGTACAATTTTAAATAATATACGCATTGTAATCCGGTTAAACTTGTTTTATTATAATTTACTTTCATTTTCTAACTCTATAAAGTCCGAGAAATTCACTTAGGTATTTACATAATGCAATAACTAAAGCACCTAGCTATGAATTTACAAAATGTACTTAATCCTGCTCGTGAGCGATTTTTTCTTTCCACAATTTAAATCGTTACTTAATAATATTTCTTTTCCTATAAATATTGCATGCGGTTAATATAAACATTACAAACAGTGGGGTAATTTTGTAAAATATACTCACAACACGGAATACTTGAATAAGACTGGAATTGGTATAGTACACAGTTTCTTCGGAAACCCGTGTCGCCTAACTCTCCCACTATCCGTCTCACTACTACATAAGCACTGTATCTAGCTTGTATCTAGATATCTAAACGCATACGCGTGCAAGAAATACTACACTGAACGCGGCCCTACTATTAGCTGTCACGTCTGTCACACATAAACGTCGACCATGTGCGAACGCACCACTACATTCGAACAGGTCGTTAGTGATGTCCATGTACAAAAAACTAATTTATGAATGTTATCGATCTTTTCAACGATTTTCGCACATGGTCTTGGAATAAAAATAATTTGGCCTACATAAGGAATTGGAAAGTTACTGTTTCATGATATACTTAATTATTGAAAATAACGTCTGACACGTTTTAAAACAAGCAGCGCGAGGTAAGGCGAAAAATAAAAAGTAGTTTTTCGATTTTTAACCTACTTTAAATTTGTTATAAGACCTGGTTTGGTGTTTTGCGTAAATAAGATATACAATTCTGCATATTTACGGATTGGTTTTCTTTTTAAATCGTAACTTATAAAATAATTACTGCCCAACATACTAAAGTCGTCAATTTTGTTTAGTTTTTTGTAAACTTTTTGTTTTTTGTTTTGTATTGTATTGGAAACTAAAAATAAAATAATATGCCCCTTATTACGAAAGTTTAGACCACGTTTAAGGGGAATATAGCAGCCAAGTGGCGCCCCCATCAGTAAACAAATTATTACTCGCTGAATACAAGTACAGGTACTGTAGTTTAATCAGAAACTATTAACTCTGTAAATTATACTTCGCTGTAATTGTACATATAAAAAATGCGAAAAACGGCCACTTTTGGCATTTTTAGGGTTCCGTAGTCCTACAAGGAACCCTTATAGTTTCGTCATGTCCGTCCGTCTGTCCGTCTGTCCGTCTGTCCTAATCCTTTACAGCTTAATAACTTCTACAGTTATAAACATAAGTAAATGAAATTTTGTTAAAAAATAATATAGATATAGATCTCAATTTTAAAATAATAAAAACATCTTGATTACGTATTTAAGGGGTGGCGCCCATACATGTGAAATGGGGATGGAAATATTTTTTTCGCTGCACCCCCTCGTGTGGGATATCATTGAATAGGTTTACTAAAATGATGGTAATATTTCATACACCACTTTTTTATCAGGTGTACCATCTGCGAAATATAGCCTGCCAAAGTGGCTTGCAATGTGTCCCCCCCCCTGCCATTTCTAAACTATGCAACGTAGAAGCTTATAATCTTCCACATTGATAGACCTTTGTAAAAACTCTCTTTTAAAATTATTTCGAGCATAATGTGATTATAAATTTTTGAGTTATGGAGAGAAAACTGAAAAATACTTAAAACGTCCTAGTTCAAAGGTCATTGACCTTAGAGAAAAATGATGTTAGCAAATAATGCTCTTTTAGCTACTTTCTATTTGAAAAAATCACAAAAAGTTAATTTGTGTTATTATGACATGACAAAATTCTTAAATTTGGCGCCATCTAGCGGCGTCTAATAACACTCTCTAAGGCCGGTGTTCATCAACGTTAATTCTCTGATTAAACAGCCGATTACTCAAAAAATGTACTGGAATTAAGGGTAAACGGTCGATTAACCAGAGAATTATCGTTGGTGAAATCAAGCATAAGTCGCCAATGATGCCGTCAAGTGCCGTCTATTTCATTTGGCACTGTATAGCGCCATCTAGCGGCTATTGACAACACTCTCTGAGTCGCCAATGCTGCCGTCTATTGCAAAAACTAAAATAGCCATGATTAATATTCGATTTGATTTGTTTGTAACACCTACTTAAGGAACCCTATAATACTGAGCATGGCCCGACATGCTCTTGGCCGGTTTTTCTATCTACAACTACAGCGAAATGTATTTTACAGAGTTAATAGTTTCTGATTGAACTGTACTTCAACTTTTAAAAACGAATTTTCGATAAATTATGTATTCAGCGAGTGTTTTTTTTTCTGACGGAGGCAACACTTGGCTGCTACATTCCCCTTAAGCACTTGTTAAAACCGGGTGTAATCCAAACTCCATACATAACAAAGGTATTTAACCACCAAAACGAAGAGGAGAGGATTATGTGTCGAACAACCAATAGGATTGCGTTATTTTCATATTTCACCGCCTAGCTTCAACATTATTTATTTATTTAAACTTCATACAATACATGTACATAGGTGGACTTAATGCCTTTGGCTTTCTCTCCCAGTCAACCAGCTATTATATATCTAACGCAGTCTTATTGGTGGCTTGCGACACATCTCGTCACATCTCGTCTCTGCGTTTTGGTGGAAACCGAGCCTAAAACCCGATTTTTAACCGACTTCAAAAAAGGAGGAGGTTCTCAATTCAATTGTATGTTTTTTTTTTGTATGTTTGTTACCTCAGAACTCCGTCATTTATAAACCGATTTCGAAAATTATTTATTTATTTGAAAGGATATACTTCCAGATTGGTTCCATTTTCATCAAAATCCAGTTTTAATGATGGGATCCATGTGAAATTGAGGTAACTTCTCAAATATTATTGGCATACACATAGCGATTTTGGTATATTCATCAACAAGTCAAGCATTTGCATTCAGAAAAAATCATTTTGTGAAGATCTGATGAAGGTCATAGGAGATAAAGAGGGAACTCTTCAATGGATGACAGCAAATTATCCGGGATTACAGCAATCGCTTGTCTTTCTATTGTTAATTCCACTCAAAACAATAAACTAAAAAAAACAACTTCAAAAAAATAAAAATAAAATATTTTAATTTAAAAAAAAAACAGTTTTTTCTTAAATCAATCCGAATCAAAAGCACCACTCCCTAAACTGTTTCACACAAATTTTATTATTTTATTCTTTTTTTAGTCGGTTTTTACTTTTTTAATGTGGTTTATGTTTATGATAAGTATGATAATTGATAAATATTGTATTGTATTGTATAAGTTTCTACATATTTGATTAATGATATATCCATTAATAAAATTATATTTGTATGCCGTAAAGGTATAACATGATATACCTTATAATAATTTTGTACAACTTGCATACTCTGTGTGTATACTCATGTTATGACAAATAAACATTATCTTATCTTATCTTATCTTATCAAAACTCGAAATTGCGAATAAATAATTTCGACAAAGAATCTACCTAAAAATAAAATTATTATGCATTTAAAATAATAAAAATGAGGAATATTTATTTTAAAACAGAAAGTATACACCGAATTAATTATATCGATAATGCATTCAATATGTTACTACACTATCGATACGCGGGGATTTTGGTAACAGTCAGGCAAATAAGGTGAAGGCGACATCGAAAGAAACGCAATACATTACGCGATTACTCACGTAGTGAAAGTCGATATCCATGTTTTATAAGCAATGTATAATGTTTTATCAGTTTGCGATAGCATCGTTTTTGTCATGAATCACATAATACTAAGAAAATATTTGCAAATATCACAACTAATTAAAGGTTTTTAGACTTACCGATGAAAAGAAATCCCTCCTTTAGTTAAACTACACACCTCGCTTCTTTTTCGGCATGATATAATGGCGCAAGACGGCATAATTATTATTTTTTCGCACAGCAACGTACTCTGTCACAGCCTGGCCGCAATGTTTAAGCTGTGACGCGGATTTTGGTTAAATTAGCGCGTCTGCTCAAAAGCGCGGCGCGCCTATCCCGCCCACAATTCCCCTCTATTTATATTCATTTCCTCTATGACTCACAATGACAATATGACAATAGCTTTCATTTTGACATTACAGCTACATTGTTGCCGATAACACGGATTGTCAAACTATAAGGGGCAATGAACATTGAGATCAACATAATATGACCACAGTGTAAATATTTGTTCCATACAGTGGTTCAACGAAAATTGACATTGACTGTTTTTCAAGGCAACTCGGGACATTTTTTAACAGTTTTGAAGAAAGCTTTGGGACACTTAACTCTCACCTTGGACGACTACTTGGAATGACTAGACTGTGATAATGCTGTGAATGCAAGTGAATTGCACAATTCCGTACCTGTAGGACTACTCGCGTTTTACGAACGACAAACGAAGTACGAACTTTCGTTCCGACTGATACTTACATAATAAAGATAGGCACATAAAAAAGGCACAATTAAGATAGACTACGGTTCATAGTCGTATGCAATTTACCGGAGATGAGAAAAACAAACGTCAAAACACGATCATCGCATGCGATAAGGGAACGATGGTTGACCGGAGTAGCAAATTGTGCGATGAATCGTACGATTTATCGAATATCGTCGAACGGGAGTAGACCCCCTGGCTTGGTTGTTCATCGCTCACCTCTCAGGAGCTATAATCTCATCGTTGACGTGTGGTCCACGGCATTTCTCGCACACAACCATAAAATTCTGAAAAGGTAAAACAAATGGTAGTATCAATAAACAAAAACATTTGTTTGAAAATAATTCTATGGACAACGGCTGTACGCGTCGGCCGTACTTCATAATAAATTCATATTTCCGACAAGCCGTGAAAAAGGTCAAATAAAATGTAGAACGTAATGCATCGGTATCTTTTGGGGCCGTGATCAATTGGTCCCTTGCCAGTAAGTCGAGCGCAAAAAACTATAAAACGTTTCTGTCGATAACTCAAACAAAAAAATATTTGTTCGGGCCCTCGACGAGAACACAGACAATTTTAATCTCGCAGTAGTAGAATGCAAATATTTGTTGAAACGGGTATGTATAGAGCTAATCTTCATATTACAGTTGTATTTGGGAGTACCTAATGATTGTATAATTTTATTAATATTTACTAGATTATATTGAAGTCGTAGCAAGTCCATGGCTCGTTCGTAATTTAGTTCGGATTTCGGGATGTGCTTCTCCATGAGTTCAACAGTCCGATGAGCCATGGCTTCTAGTTCGAGAAGTCCTTTTGGTTCTGAACGTGGGTTGTCTCCTTGCCGGCCAAGTCTCGCACCCCAGTTGTGATGACTCCGAGGTCCTCGCACACTGCCACGCTCTCCCACAGGCCTAGCAAGCTGCTCAGTTGATTCCGGTAATTTCACCATAGCTACTTTTTAGTAATGATGATCAAACTTAACGAACTCCTTCTTTTAAAGTGAAATAATTCTAGTCTAATTATCGACAGTTAATTGTGAGTCATTAACTAATTTAAAAGAACGAATTAATTAGCTAATTGATTGAGATTGTTTTCACACAATTAAATGAACGTAACAACTATCAGAGATGAATCAGTAAATACCAACGCAGGACATGACCGAATGTAGTGATTGTTTTCAGAAATATGAAAAACATGCTAATAAAAGGGCTGGAAAACAATGGACATCGGGCAGGTAATTTAGATATTGTAAAAAATTATAGACAATGGACTGAATGCGTTTGTTGTGTACTGTGGACAAGAACAGAAGTATTGAAGTTCCAGGTAGCCATTATTATATTTCATTTGCTGCTTGTAAGAAGATAGCGATGGTGAAGTTGCCCGAAAATGAATCGTACGTGCCCGTGCCTCCTGGAGAGATGTGGGCAAGGTATCGGAGCAATCGCACCGTGTACATACACACTGGCCCGTCCAGACTGATAGAGTTGGAAGAATTCGCGGATATAGCAGCTAACTACATGAGCGCTACGTCTAATAATAATCCGAATATACGTCAGATTGCGATGAATCAACTGCGGCAGCTTTTTAACCTGGTAAGCAGTTTTGTTTTTCTCCGATTGGTTGCAAATAGATACATCATCATCATCATCATTTCAGCCGAAAGACGTCCACTGCTGGACAAAAGCCTTCCCCAAAGGTAGGGGCGGATATGCCATTATCGCAACGCTTGGCAGGCGGGTTGGCGATCGCAGTTGGGCTGCCCATCCTCTGCTGAATTCCTTACGGCCAAAATTAATATCCAATCTATCAAAGATTTGCCCTATTAGAGATAGAAATTTGACATAAGCTCCATACAAAATATGTCAAATTTCGATCTCCAGTAGGGTAAATCGTGGATAGATTGGATATTAATTTTGGCCGTTAGTCGCCTATTACGACACCCATGAGAAGAGTGGTGCTTTTTTACGTTTGGTACCACACGGAACCTAACTAAAATAGAATAATACCAATAATAATGGTATAGATACCCAAATAAAAGTAAAAAATATATATCGAATCATGAATATCATACATAAATGAATTTATGGCATACAATATTCGTTTCTGACTCCAAAACTGTTACTGTTACATTATTTAATAGTACAAAGAGTATTTAATATATATTTTTACTAGCACCATGCTCAATTAAAAGATTCATTTCCATTATTTTGATTCTGAATTTCTGAATCGGATACCAACACCAACATTCTACAACTTAGGAACTTGCACTATAGTGCAATTACATACACTATACGTGGGACACTCAGAAAGTTTTGCGAAACTAAAAAAAATTGTTCTATACGTACATATATTTTTATCAAATCTTTTCAAAGTACTTTCCACCAGCCTCTATACAAAGATTCATGCGCCTAAACCAGTTTTCAAAACACTTTTTCCAGTCCGCCGCAGACACCTCGTTTACAGCCTGCTCGAACGCAGCCAGCGCATCTTCCGGCGACGAAAATTGTATCCCTTTGAGCTGATTTTTTATTTTTGGGAATAAAAAGAAGTCACACGGTGCTAGATCAGGGCTGTAAGGAGGGTGACCCAGGAGTTTGACTGGCGTGCTGTCCAGGAAGTCCCTCGTTTTGAGTGCGGTGTGCGCAGGTGCATTGTCGTGGTGGAGCAGTAGCCCGCGGAGCCCTGTGTTTGGTCGCTTGTTGCTTATAACAGAGAAAACTTCTGGCAAACATTTGGTAGTATACCATTCGGCATTAATGCTTCTTTGATCCCGTAAGGGAATTGATACCAAGTGGCCAGTCAAATTAAAAAAGCTAGCGATCAAAATCTTACCCCCGCTTCTAGATCGCTTCACTTTGGTAGGCGTTGGCTCATTTTGAAACACCCAAACAGTCGACTGGCGCTTGGTTTCTGGGTCGTATTGATAAATCCAGGACTCATCACCTGTAACGATGTCGTAAACACGCCGAGACGAGCCTGCTTCAAATTTGTTAAGCATATCACGGCACCATTCCACCCGGGCCTGCTTCTGAGCATCGGTGAGGTTGTGCGGCACCCAGCGTGATACTATCCTCCTCACGCGAAGATGGCTGTGTAGAATCTCGTGAACGCTTCCCGATCCAATCTTCAATATGTGTTGAATCTCCTGATATGTAATTCGCCTATTGTCTTGGATTAAATTTTTCACTGCTAGCACGTTTTCTTCGGTAACAGCCGTCAAAGGGCGACCGCTTCTTTCGTCATCCCCCAAAGTTGGTCGACCGCGCTTGAATTCGTTATACCAACGATACACGGTTGCCTTGGAAGGGCCTTCATCCATGAATGCCATTTGAAGTCTATCGTACGATTCATCCGGTTTCAGGCGACACTTGAAATCGTATAAAATCATAGCTCTAAAATGTTCCCGGCGCAGATCCATATTTCAGTGAGACACAATACTTTGAATTAACTCGCAAAAAAAGTGGAGGGAAATTTTGAAATTGGAACTAACTTATTTTTACTTATAAATAATCATATTTTCGAAAAACATTATAACTGGCCAGTCTCCCATATATAAAAACTTTTTTTCGCAATACTTTCTGAGGGGCCTGGTACAATACAAATAAAATATAATTCACTATATAATTCAATTACGTACATTATAATGCATCTAAAGTAGTTATTTGAATCTTCTCGTCTATTATTTCTACAAGGTAGTCTCAGGACCCTCCACTGTTAATTTTGACCATTTGCGCGGAATGAAATGAAGCTAATGCGTTGCTAATGCATTCTATATTTCTCTTTCAATCCTAGCAAACCTTGGAATACCTATTTATTAAAATTCCACTAGCTCCAAATTATAATTGAATAATTATACATACTTTTGTTACTGTCTAAAATATATAGAAACACATTCAATGTATACTGTATAAAACTAAGGAAATAAAAATTATTATTTATTATTATTTAATTACTAACGAAACGATTACGATTAACTATACAGAATGCACTTTTGTTTTTTTTATAATTAACCAACTTCTTACTAATGTTAATAATGCGAAAATATTGATGTCGGTTTTTCCTTCAATCATGCTGAAACGGCTGAACGGATTTGAATGTAATTTGGCACACAGATAGAATACTCACCCCGGTTTTTGAAAGACAGCTCAAACTAATCATTTGTCAAATCTTATATGAACTGCTGTGATGAATTTTTTAGTATGTCGGTCAACCAATATTTGACCGCTTCAGCAAGTCTTTCAGAACCTGGGGGTTAGTTTGGCTATCGGCCAATGACAAGAAGTCCGACGGCCAAAAATAATATCCTGTATATCAACGATTTGCCCGACTAGAGATAGAATTTGACATAAGTTCCATACAACTTATGTCAAATTTCGATTAGGGCAAATCGTGGGACAGATAGAATATTCACTTTGCCGTAAGTCCAGTCATAGACTTCTAAAGAATAATTTTCATAATTAAAGTTTTGGTTATTTTGTTTTAGGAATTCAAATTGCGCTGTGACGTATGTGGGACGGCACATTTTCAAGATGAAGTCACTGCGCCTGAGCGATAAGCGAATTGTACCATTATAATTATAAGAACTTGAATTACTTTTGGGACAAAATCTAAATAATTCTGTGCACAGTCGACTGCATGACAGTGGTAACACTTCATTTCGTAAATTCCTTACAGTTTACGAAATAAAGATGCTGCTATTGTCAAAGTGTTATTACCGACTTGCGGTCGACCGTACCTACTATAAAAATCCTGTCCCAAAAGCTGTCACTTTTTATGGCTCGATTGGTGCAGTGCACAGTGGCTGCAGAAATTGATTTCTGTGCTACAAGTCGCGGGATCAATTCCCGCATATTTAAATAAGTAATTGTATGGTCTAAGGAAAGACGTTCCGGGAGCAGTGTGTTTGTGCTGCGTTTGTGATGTGTTTATAAGCGAACCCACTGTACAGGAGAAAATTTAGCATGTGGTAGCCTTCTTTATTATTTTTGAAACAAATCAAAGATAACATAGCCGTATTGCACGAAATAATTGAGAAATAATAACTAATAAGGTCCGTGTAGTGCCGGACGGGTCCGTGTAGTGCCGGACTTAAAGAATAGCACCACCCTTATCTCTTCTCATGGGTGTCGTAAAAGGCGACTAAGGGATTCACCAGAGGATGGGCAGCAGCGTTCTCTGAGTATTTAACCAACCAACTGCGATCGCCAACCCGCCTGCCAAGCGTGGCGATTATGGCATATCCCCCCCTTAATTGGGGGAGGCCTATGTCCAGTAGTGGACGTCTTTCGGCTGTAATGAACTAATAATGTTTTCTCTCTGTTTGTTTCTCTTTCCATCGTCGGTGTATTCTTGTCAAAATATAAACAAGTATAGGCGATGTGATCCACGAACTATTGATCATTTACCCGATGAATGCGGCAATTGCAGACATAATTAAAATTTTATTGTGTCTCGCATAACAAAACTAACGGTTAAACCGTATGAAACGTAATCACATCTGCTTTGTTTGAAATCAATTCCACTAATTTTCGACTAGACATAACGCGCTCCTATTGGCTCGGGCAATGCCATGCGCATGCGTGACATTTCGCGAGCCAGTAAGAGCGTGGTCTAGCTCACTCCTATCGGCAAACGCACTTGTGGCCTGATATTTATCTGTCCAAATAAATAGAACAGTTTCGGAACTGAACAGCTCGTAATTCATCTCTATAGGTTTTGATGCTCGAAGCCATGAACCATATATCCCTGGTTGGGACTGGACTTACGTAGTAACTTATATAAGTAATCTGTGACTGGACGTCCTTAGCAAATAATTTGGACGTATGGTTCACAATGCAAAAAGAACAATACTTCAAATGACGTTTTGATACAATAGGGCTAATTGAGATGCTCACTTACATAGATTATAAAACTTCTTAAATTTGTAATTA
Organism: Asteroscopus sphinx; assembly: GCA_949699075.1. Taxonomy (NCBI): domain Eukaryota; kingdom Metazoa; phylum Arthropoda; class Insecta; order Lepidoptera; family Noctuidae; genus Asteroscopus; species Asteroscopus sphinx. Next base: position 57,602 of record CATIWT010000011.1, on the reverse strand, counting down.
AGAATAGGTATTTATTGAGTATTCTATATAAAGTACTCATTAGGTAATGGGATTTAATAGATCTATTAAATAATGATCAAATAAAAATAATAAAACTGGTATGTAAAAACTCATTTTGCCAATATAATAAAATAAGATCTTTAAATAAACAAAAGGCAGGGTGCATTTTAATTACTAGGTAATAAATGAGTATTTACACTAATGCATTCCTTTTATTGTTGTTCTCTGCGACTGTTGCTCATAAAAGGAAGTGCATGTAATAAACGCTGTACATTTCCATGTGAGATTTAATATTTTGCATGTGTTTAAAGTGCTTTAAATAAGTTTAAAAAAAATTGTTATCTTACTGACCAGTATAATTTTTACAAAAAAAAATATAGGTTTGAAAAACTCCTAAAAAATACTAACACAACTTTAAAAACATAAAGAAATAATTGAACAAAAATGTATCTAAAATCCAAAGGTTTTTTTTTCTATGGCATCCTGTAACCATCCCGTAACGAGATTATCCGGAGAAGAACTGAAGTGATCGACCTAGCTTGTAGAAGTCTGTCGAATGACCGATGGCCGCTGGAGCATACGATTCCTTGAGTGGACACCGCGAATCGGCAAACGCAGTGTAGGTCGCCCCCCAGCCAGGTGGACCGACGACCTGATGAAAGTAGCTGATAGGCGGGACTGGATGCGGAAGGCAGAGGACCGAGTATTGTGGCGCAATTTGGGAGAGGCCTATGTCCAGCAGTGGACTTTGATTGGCTGAGTTAATGATTAATTATCTTTGCAAAACTAAGTCATGAAGCTGAAATAAAATAGTCAATGTTAAGTTTGTGGAGCCCAATTCACAAAGACAAATTTGAGCCTCAAAGAGCCATTACGCCGGCTCCCGCGGTAATCCGGATTGAGCCAGCAATTAAAACACTTATCCGGTTCGGTATCTCATCTCACCAAAGTGAAGTGTACTCCCAAATTATCCCGGTTTCAGTCGCGTCAGATGGAAAGTGATCCGTTTTTTTATAAATGATTCTCAATTTATGCTTATTGAAGAGTTTACGGTAGGGTAGCTAGATCGTTCCAAATCCTTTGTGTATATCTTAGTGTCTATACTTCGTATATTCAATATTATTCAATGAAGGAACGTAATTGATGGAGATCGCCTAATTATTCTTATACTTATTTTCTGTATCAAATGTCACCCACTGCTCGTAAGTCCTTGACAACTGAAACAGTTTCTAGATTTTCTACTATTATTACAAAAAAATAAGATCTCCATCAATTTGCCAAAAAAAAAATTTTATGTTGGTAAGATAATGCCTTCAAAAATAATAAATAAATATATACAGTTACATACAAAATCTACCTCAGAAACACGATACACCGATGATATAGAGGTCTAAAACTAAAGCAAAGTTGTTCACTGACAAAGTTATTAGAGAATCGTTAGGGCTGCCTACATTAACCCTCAAAACAAATATATCCGCAAGCTACAACTGATATATTGAAAAAGAACAATTGTAAAGAAAGACGTAGTCTTGCCAACAATAGCTCTTTGCAGTCGAAATTGCAGTCTTATACTAACATTGCGGTTTTAGTTCAGAATATAGAGGCTCCAACCAGAGAATTGCGGCCAGATCCCGGAAATATACTAGCTGAAGCCGGAAAGTTTTGCCTAGCCCTAGTTGCGTGTTGTAGTAAAATATTGACATTAGCCTTCAGTTCACCGCGACACTGATACTACGATAAGCTAATGAATTTTCCCCCAAACAAGTCGGTAAGGTGCTGATAAATTAAACTTGTTGTTTATTAACACGAACAACTTGGTTAACAAAGTACGTACCCAGAAACGTTATTGATAAATCATTAAAACTTAGGTTAGTCAGATCTGGGGAACGATATTCAGTGAAGTAGAACAGAACTTTAGTTAACAGACTAATATGATATTGTAATACTACACTAATACTGACTTATTAATGTAAAAATACTAAAACCGTTTTCTGTAACTTGCGGACACGAGAGCAGATGAAACTCTGGTGGTCTCCAAGGCTCGAGTGAATAGGCTTTTGCTGGGCAAGCCGTGTACCATCGTCGACCACATTTTTTTTTATAGTATAGGTTGGCGAAACGATCTAAAGGCCCATCTGATGTTAAGCGGTTACCTTTGCCCATAACAACTGCAATACCACCTAGGCTGTTGCCTAAATGGCACCGCAAGTCGGTTCGCCAAATTGAGACATGAAGATAGAAAGTCTCATGTGATTGTAATTTCACCGGCACCAGTAAACTTCAGACCGAAACACAGCAATGCAAGCATCACTATTTGGCGGAGAAGTAGGTACGGTGATAGTACTTCCCCGGACGAGCTCTTTCACAAAGGAGCTCTAGTACTACACCATTGCATAACATTATGAGGTAACGAACAAATGCAAGCCCATTAGATATAAAAAATACAGTCCACACACCAAGCTTGAACGCTCCGCGTTAGATCCTTTGCTTCATAATAAAATGCACTATAGAAATAATATGCACTATATTTCGACCAGCCAAGTGCTGACACATCTGACGGAACCTGCCTCCGTATAAAACATACCCCAGCTCATATAACGTGTTTCTGAAATAACTGAAAACCTCTTAAGGGGTCAGTGTACTCATGAATTTTTATTCGCGATTTCAGGGTTGATCCAATAATAAAAGTTGTTCATACTGATGAGTACAATGACCCCTTAAGAGGTTTTCAGTTATTTCAATAACAAGTTGTATAATAAACTACTGATGATCTATTTCCAGCCACCTTGTTTTTCTTCTGCCCACTTTGGCACTAGTAGGTATTCTAAGCCGGTATTTACTTGCCTTGCCAACAAACTGTACTAGCGCCCAAACTTCAGTTATAGAGCCTACCTTTTCCCGGCGGCTGATGTTGGAAGAAATTATGAATGTATATATATTATATACACGCTGAAACGCATGTATATATATGTATACTTATTGTGCGTACGGCTTTTCAAGAAAGAGCCGAACTTTTTATTAGTTTCACTAAAAATACGAGAACACTTCCCCTTTTCTGTGTTTTAGTTCCTTTTCCTACTCGTAATTCATCAGAAGGTAAATTCAGCTTTTTTCCAGTTATTTTTGTCTCCCGCAAAAGATGAAATAATACTGTGATATTTCATGAGACAATACAAATTAATTATCAATACAGGACCTTATCAATTCCGGCACGTTTTGAAAGGCCGCTACCGAGTAAGAATAAGATTTAGCAAGCTAGTATAATTATTATTCTGATAAGCCACGAACTCATCAATCAAAGTACTTCGGCTGCCTCCGCCCGTCTCCTCTCCTCCAATCTTTAGACTGTAAGCCTTTACTCACAATATATCGTCCGGTGTACATAATGCCTATAATTTCGGTGCAGCCACAAGCCACAATGAAACAGATTGAATAAATTAGAACGCGCCTCAACATATTTTATTTGAAGTAGAAAACGGGCCGCAGTTATGATATACCTACCTGCGCTACGTAGACAGATTTGTATAATATGGATGTCAATTAGTAATAATAAAAGTAAACTTAGTATAAATATTTTTACAGAGGCATTTTTTTCACTTTTTAACCGAAGAAAAAAAAGGAGGAGGTTCTCAATTCGACGCGTACATTTTTTATTTATTTATGACCACGCATATAACTTTTTACAGAGTAGTCCGATTTTGATGTTTTTTTTTTAATGGATACCTCGAAGTTGGTCCCATTTAAATTTGAAAATCAAAATCCATCCCTAAGGGTAGGAAAACATGAGTGCTTATTCACCCTCTGAATTCTTACCTGTTAACTGATTCTGTTGAAACTTAGCACACATAAATGTAGTTCTGATGACACTACAACATACCTAATGGAGACCTGAATCTGATGATAGAGATGGAGTCTTCCAGTCGAGGGAAGTTCAAGTTTGGACTTATTTCATTCATCTTGATAAGAACGTTAGACCTAGCTGAATTATGACTGTCATCGAGGGTCTGATGATGGAGACGGAGTAAGTATTTTAAACGTAAATAAAAATTAAGTAGTTAGCTTGGACGAATAATCTCGTGCGAGGGTACTCATTGTCGTAGTGACACAACTACAATAACAATATGTAGGTATCTGGTATCTGTGTTAAAATTCTGTCGAAATTATAGTGGGTTTTGGAAAAAACGAAGTGCTTCAATCTTTTCTTAGCGAGATTCCGTCCGCCATTTTTTATTCGTCCGAGGTAGTTAGTAATTAGTAGATTTTAGCCACAAAAAAATTAAAAATTAAAACTTTTTAACAAAAAATTTAATGGACGAAAAATCAAACAGAAAAGCAGAAAATAAAATTAAGCTCTTAATTACTATTCTCCTAACTAAACTAATGTAAATAACAAATTTTGAGTCGGCGCCAAACAAACAATCAACGAATATCATTAAATTACTTTTAAGAAATAATAAAAACAAAATAACGTCATATATACAACGTGAAATTTTCAACGATTAACAAAAATACGTTCTTCGGTCGACCACTTGCAACTCACACACACTTTGCTTGTTTGTCTGGCGCCGACTCAAAATTAGTTATTTACATTAGTTTAGTTAGGAGAATAATAATTAAGACTTAAAAGCTTAATTTTATTTTTCGCTTTTCAGTTTATTTTTTCGTCGGTTAGATTTTTTGTGCTGTAGGTTTTTTTTTTTGTTAAACTACTACTATTGTTTGTTACCAACAATAAGAAATTGTGTTGTGGATTAAGTAAGCTCACTAATGACCATTGCAACCACACTACCAATATGTAAAAATAATCATTTTACAAAAAGCATTTAGGTACTTTCCATAGGTACCTAATTAACCAAACATTTATACATTTGAAAACTACTGTAATGAATTTAATTTTTTTTTTACATTTTAAACCGGTCTGACCTCCCTCGTCCTAATAAACTTTTGGTTCATTTAATTAAAGCTTCATGCCTCGCAAAATGTTAAACGCTCAAGTTAAATTAAATTCACCATCGACGATTCATATTTTGCTCAGAAATAACGTAATTATCTTAAATTAGAAGATATCTCGAACATTTACAAATTAATTTACTAACTTCGAAATAGAGTTGGTGATTTTATTGTATTCGTTAAGTTTATAAGTGATCACTAAGGTCTGTATTACGGAATTTTCCTCAAGTACAGTTTTATCTTCAATCACCTGTGGGCCTAATACGAGTTTCACACTTACGAATACTTTTATCGTTTTCGTCGACTTTCATTCATAAATCAGTAGCGCCCCTGGCGGATACGAGGAGGAACTACAGATTTATTAATGAAAGTCGACGAATACTTTGAAAGTATTCGTAAGTGTCAAACTCGTACTAGGTACACTGATGACTACTTATGGATAGAATCGTTACTTGAGCATCGGTCTTATTCCAATACGGTAATTATAAACTTCAATTCAACAACATAACACACGCATAGAACCTACGAAAGAGCAAATTTTGTACTCAAGCGTGATCTTGACCATACTTGAGTTGAGGGATTACAGATCAAATATCTGGTCAAACACCTAAGCAGGTGAGTATATAATAATGCTAAACTCAGCTGAACTGTGATCAATGAATCTATGCTTGAGGAATATTCTAAAATCAAAGTTCAATTCAAAACTAGTTTTAAACAGTGATCAAAGCTTGAGTTTCGTTCTGTAATACGGACAAGAAATAGTCTAAAGTAATTGCACTTTTGTATGAAACAGCAGATTTTTTCTGTCGATTTCATGATTGTCACCATATTAAAAGTTGTTCAATGCTATACTCTGAATGAGCTCTTCAAATATGGCCACTCATTTCTAATACACAATGTATAGTAGATAGGTACTATACCTATGCAATATATACTCAGTATACTGTACTTACAATGCACATGACACCACCTTCATTTACGCTACAGCTAAGATAATATAACTACCTAGCGTAGAAACTATATAACTAAGTAGTCACATAATTAGATCTGGTTGCTGTGTCAGGAACTATCAATCCGCAGGATTAATGTAACGTCTCTTAAGCGCCATAAAGTGATTATAACTAACCTAACCTAAACAAACATCAGCTTCGGTACGAGCATCAAAATCTTCGTATAGTGCCGAGAAAGTTTTTTGCAAGGGACGCCCGGACGATTCACAGCAAACGTATCGTCAGCCGCTGACTTATACGCTGTACGCTGTAGAGTAGTACGTAAGTTTGAAAACTGAGAAACATCAGCGAAGCACGTAAAGGTAACTCTCATTTGGTGGCTGACTGTGAGCGTGCGTTGTTTGGTGTGAACCGTCCCTAAAAGTAGAATTTTTCAAGTCCCAACTCACTTCTAAGCTGCTAAGACTTGAAAATTCAACTTACCACAATTCATATAAATAAATCCTACAAGACGAAATGTATTGCGTGAAGTTACAACTTAAGCAATTTGGAACTTGCCCTCTAACACAGCTTAGGGACACAGCCTAGGTACTGAAACTTTTGTCACAGATCTAAGGTATTCGTAATTGATGTTGATACGTTGTACGATCCCAGGAGGCCCATAGTGTTGGTAAGAGCTTCCGGCAGTTACGACTGGAACCCCTAGCAGACAGCCTCGCCATCCCCGCCAACCTTACTGATTGGCTAATCCTGTTCTTTCTTTACTTCTTTCTTTTCTCTTTTTCTTCTTTTTATTATTTTATATGAATCAAGAAGAGGAGGTCCATATGTTCAGCAATGCTGGACATTTATGTGCTGGTCACATAATTGTGATGACAGAATGCAGGATGTGCACAAGTGTTTTGTACTCTCTGCTTAACCTACAATTTGTTTTCGAATTGATGTTTTGCATGCAGCACCGAGCAAGTAATATTGCTTTTTAACCGGACTTGTGTGGCGGAGAGTCCCGAGAGAGGGTTTTCATCCGCCTCCTACTAATACATGGAAGAATAATTTATATAGATAGGCACCCATTATCCATCAGTTTGGCACTGTGGCATTTTTTGCGAATGGATTTTCCAGTCAGCAGCTTTCACAGGTTCGCCGGACAATGGCGAGCGTAGATGGCTCTCAGCCAACCATGGAATTTCAAGCAAAAATACATCTTACTTCGGGTATTTCGTATATTGACTTTTATAGTAACTTTTGACTTAATAACTTTTATTATTACGTCAACTACGCATTTACGAATACGGAGGAAGCGAAATCTAAAGATATAAATAAAACTGTGGGAAGAAAAACTCTCTCACTAGCAGGACTCGAACCTGCGCTGCGACTCCTGGTTCAGTACACCATTGCTTTAGCCACTAAGCTACCGTGATCTCTTAACTTAAATTTAACTTAACTTCACTTAACTAATTAACTTTAACTTCGTCTTTGGATTTAAATTATTCGAACCTGCGACGCCTGTTCAGTACAACAATGTTTTATCCGCTTAGCTACCGCGTGAACTTTGCTCATGTTATCAAAATTAGCTTCCACTTTGAATCAGTCTTTTGGATGACGTTAGCTACATCTTATTAAGAAACAGACCAGTGGGGTAATTGTGTAATGCATTCACATTGACATCAGCTATCATTTTGAAATTACAGCAATATTCATTGCGTGGTACGTAGTTGTCAATTTGACGGATTGTCAAAACACACAGAGCAATGAACATTGAAATCCAGATGATTGCGATCGCGAGTGAGTTACGCAATTCGGCAGCAGAACACGGTCTGTTCGGTCTGTTCTGTATTCAGATTTCGCTCCGCGTGCGTTAATGCGTTAAAATATTAATAATTACTTGATAAATATTACATAAATGTTAAAAACGCAAGTAACGCAACTAGTAATGATGAAGTTGCACATTCCCCCCCACATCACGTATCAATCATGGTTGATGCTTGTCGCATGACATGACGAGCCAATTTTTTTGAAGTCGGTCATGTTGTGACTAAATTTAATATACGTTTTCCCTATTTATTTACACATCTTTTCAATCCATGCTAATTAAATGTAAGTAGATGTCCTTTTGGTGTCAATGAGTAGAAACTCGGAGAAAAGTAGAAAGAACAGGAGAAAAGTATCATGACTTTAAATTATGTGGTCTAAAGTATGGATAGTGCTTTTCTAGGTTATTGAATGATTGTTGGAAAAAATTAAAAGGATAGAAAGAGTTGTTTTTGCACCCAATTTGACGCATAAAACAACTTGAAATAAAAAAAAATTAAGATTTTTTCAGTCGCTAACATTTGATGAACCTTTGCAAGAAGCTCTAATCAATAGTCCCAATACTTCAAAGGTCCAAAAAAAAAAAACAAAAAGTGAAGAATGTTACGCTAAGAATAGCCAAAACTAACTGAATAAACATAAAAGACCACGGGTGAAAGAAAATATTTCAGTTTATGTAGTTCTTTCAGTACCTAATAAAACTATTATTATTTTATTTTCAGGTCTTCCAGACGCAATCTTGTTTCTTACTTTTCAATTTAGCGACACGAAATCAAGGACGCCCAGTGAAGCCAGAAAACGTCACGGCCAGACAAATGGCCTGAGGAAAATAGCCTGAAGTGACATTAGGGTGGGAAAGGGACTTCATTTCGCGGACAACCTTTCAAGTTGTTCTTTAACGAGAAAAAGACTCGGATACTATATGAACTGTACCTAGGTACTCTAATTTGAGATCCTTACTTGAGTGTCGTTTAAGACTTATTCTTTTTAATACGTATGAAATACTACTTTATGGCAAGCTACTTTTGAGAGCTGGCTCCTGTGTTAAAAGTGGTTTACAAAAATGATAATTTTGCCATGAAAACTGGGATGACACTCATATACCTTGATGATGATGTGACTGTGTTGCCGCCATATTGGTAATTGATACGGATGGGTGACATAGCGCGCAAATGATTTTTTTAAATTCTGTTTTGCGGCAAATTGAGTTTGATAGAATTTGAAAGGCAATAGAAGGAAACGGTCAAAGTAAAATATTAAGTACCTTATGACCTTATTTATGTAAGTTATATAATATTTTTACTATTTTAGCTGTCGTTGCATAACTAAATATTCAGTAAGCTACTTTACCTACTTTGTGTTAAAAACCGATACATTCCGTACATCACATCCCATCCTATCTCACTAACTTAATATATACGTGGGACACTCAGAAAGTTTTGCGAAACTAAAAAAAATTGTTCTATACGTACATATATTTTTATCAAATCTTTTCAAAGTACTTTCCACCAGCCTCTATACAAAGATTCATGTGCCTAAACCAGTTTTCAAAACACTTTTTCCAGTCCGCCGCAGACACCTCGTTTACAGCCTGCTCGAACGCAGCCAGCGCATCTTCCGGCGACGAAAATTGTATCCCTTTGAGCTGATTTTTTATTTTTGGGAATAAAAAGAAGTCACACGGTGCTAGATCAGGGCTGTAAGGAGGGTGACCCAGGAGTTTGACTGGCGTGCTGTCCAGGAAGTCCCTCGTTTTGAGTGCGGTGTGCGCAGGTGCATTGTCGTGGTGGAGCAGTAGCCCGCGGAGCCCTGTGTTTGGTCGCTTGTTGCTTATAACAGAGAAAACTTCTGGCAAACATTTGGTAGTATACCATTCGGCATTAATGCTTCTTTGATCCCGTAAGGGAATTGATACCAAGTGGCCAGTCAAATTAAAAAAGCTAGCGATCAAAATCTTACCCCCGCTTCTAGATCGCTTCACTTTGGTAGGCGTTGGCTCATTTTGAAACACCCAAACAGTCGACTGGCGCTTGGTTTCTGGGTCGTATTGATAAATCCAGGACTCATCACCTGTAACGATGTCGTAAACACACCGAGACGAGCCTGCTTCAAATTTGTTAAGCATATCACGGCACCATTCCACCCGGGCCTGCTTCTGAGCATCGGTGAGGTTGTGCGGCACCCAGCGTGATACTATCCTCCTCACGCGAAGATGGCTGTGTAGAATCTCGTGAACGCTTCCCGATCCAATCTTCAATATGTGTTGAATCTCCTGATATGTAATTCGCCTATTGTCTTGGATTACATTTTTCACTGCTAGCACGTTTTCTTCGGTAACAGCCGTCAAAGGGCGACCGCTTCTTTCGTCATCCCCCAAAGTTGGTCGACCGCGCTTGAATTCGTTATACCAACGATACACGGTTGCCTTGGAAGGGCCTTCATCCATGAATGCCATTTGAAGTCTATCGTACGATTCATCCGGTTTCAGGCGACACTTGAAATCGTATAAAATCATAGCTCTAAAATGTTCCCGGCGCAGATCCATATTTCAGTGAGACACAATACTTTGAATTAACTCGCAAAAAATGTGGAGGGAAATTTTGAAATTGGAACTTACTTATTTTTACTTATAAATAATCATATTTTCGAAAAACATTATAACTGGCCAGTCTCCCATATATAAAAACTTTTTTTCGCAATACTTTCTGAGGGGCCTGGTATGCGAAAGTGTGTTTGTTGGTCTGTTCCTATTTCACGCAGCAAAGGAGCAACAGACCGACGTAATTTTTGCATGGACATAGTTTATGGGCCGGAAAGTAGCATAGGATAAGTACATCCTGTATATAAGAATATACAGGTGTCCCATTGTGAAAGTATTTTTTTTTCCTCTTTAAGGCAGCAACTGAGGAACAGACGTGATTTCTTGCATAGAGATAGTTGATGGGCCGGGTAGTTACTTATGTATAGGATTTCCCATGGCGAAATTGTGTTTGTTCCTCTTTTACACAGTAAAGGTGCAACAGATCGAGATCCGATATATACTTATATTTTTTTCTAGGAAAAATGCACAGTGGGTTATAAATTCATATCAATAGGTACTCTATGTGTAAACTTTTTTTAGGTGTCAGCAAACTTTGTGATCCACCATATAAATAATAACTGGTAACCATAAAAATAACAATTAAAAACCATTGCGTTACATAAAACCACATAATAAATATAATAATATATCAGTTTATGACAGTTATAAAATATTTAACGTCTGTCCGAGTTATGAAACGTCGCAGTTTCGGATTGATTGCCTTGTCTTGCAACCTTCGAGAAAAACTAAGGCAAGCTTAAGATATTTAAAGGGCAATAACATTCCCCGGGCGTAAAGACAGGGCCGTAGCCAGAATGAGTGATTGGGGGCTGATGACTATTTTCAAGAAGTTGACTTCGACAATTTTGTAAAGTTAAAATAGACTATCATTTGTCACACATCTCCGATACAAAGAATTGAACCTAACATAAAACTGAGTCTATTGGTGTAGGTACAATAAAATAAAAATCTCCAACATTCGCGTTTTTTATGGAAAGCTTACTTACGCTTGACCAAAACAAAATGCCATTTTTTTCTCATAATAAAATGTCATATTCATCAAATTTTCACAAAGAAAGATTTATTGAATCATCATTCATCTATCAATCATTTGGTTAAGGATTTGTCCATACATAGCAACATAAGATAATCAGCCCATTACTATCCCATTGCTGGAGCCTCTTCTCAGTACTAGAAGGTTAAGGCCTTAATCCACCACTCTGGCCTAGTGCGGGTTGGTGGACTACACACACCATTGGGAACTGTAAGGAGCATTCTCTGGTTTGCAGGTATCCTCGCGACATTATAATCAAATTCCGATACGCACATGACTCAGAAAAATCAGAAGTGCGGGCTGGGTTCAAACTCAACCCCTTCTTCCTACATGGAAGAATAAGAAGCATGGTTTCGTCCATACGGTCCCAGTTAAATAAAACACAATATATATATATATATATTGTATCAGAAATATTTCACGCGGAATCTGCAGAGTGGCTACGAGTACGGCCCTGTGTAGAAATGTACACAGCCAGTTACAAGGCCCATAATAATTTCATACACACGTATCCACACTTATTGTTTTCTTCAGTGTACGTAGTTACGCGCTTATGCGAAACATTACCGCGGTGATATTCCCTTGAGTGATACGCGAATATTTGTTACAAGGCTTACGTTTTTCGGGGAGCTTTTATTATTATTTTCATGAAAGAAAATTATTTTGCTCTCCGAATTACTTAAACAAAAAAACGGTTTCGTATTTTTAATGTAAATTACTTTCATTGTTGTATAATACAAGGTCCTACATTATTTATTTATAATATTTTAGGTGGTAAATCTATAGGTTGCAAAGATGCTTTATAGCAATAAAAATGAACCTTTATTCCTTTATGAATAACATTGGGCCATAATACTTCGGAATTTCATGACCATGTGACGCGAAAATAATCCGGAAAAAGTGAATTTATTGTTAGTCAATTAATACCTATTTTTTATATATTAATCATAAATTTATTAAATTTAACAATTAAACAGATAAATAATACATTTGATAGGACTTCTTTACCATTCACAGATATATACCTAAGTACGTACGCTACGTCTTTAAAAAATCGGATTAATAATGTTGGACTTTTTATGGTGCATTTTTATTGCAGATCCCTTATAAAGGAGAAACAGATAAATCTATCCTATTCTATCCTGTGAGTTTATCTGTAGGTATCGACGTTTCGCACCTTATCTTATTCGTAATTTTCCCTCAGGCATTCTTTCGTTATATCTAAACCATCGGAGCATGCCCATTCTCATTTCCACAATGAACCACTGACAGAAAGAAGTCATAACAAAAAATATGAACGTCACCAAAAATATCTTTGTTATAAAATTCACACCTAATCAGAAATGTCTTAGTTTACTGGGACATTACGGTGGTATAGGTACTAACCTATCACCTACCTACCTATCCCTGTTACATATTATCAATATCTAGAATAAAAATCACTACATAGTATAAAAACAAAGTAAAACAAAGTCGCTTCCCGCTGTGTCCCTATGTATGCTTATATCTTTAAAACTACGCAACGGATTTTGAAGCGGTTTTTTTTATAGATAGAGTGATTCAAGAGAAAGGTTTATATGTATAATACTTGCATAATATAGCAGCATTGCACCCGTAAGAAACCGGGGCGGTTCGCTAGTATGGAATAAAGTTTAAAATAAAACACAAAGAATATGACATACAGCTGTTAACGAGATCACACAAGATATTTATCATCAATGCACCACACTGACCATGGATTAATTAGGTTTTTTTTTATAGTATAGGATGGTGAAACGAGCTAAAGGCCCACCTGATGTTAAGCGGTTACCTTTGCCCATAACAACTGCAATGCCACCTAGACTGTTGCCTAAATGGTACCGCAAGTCGGTTCGCCAAACTGAGACATGAAGATGGAAAGTCTCATGTGATTGTAATTTCACCGGCACCCGTACCCTTCAGACCAAAACACAGCAAGCAAGCATCACTATTTGGTAGGTACATTGATATTTTCAATAACAATAACTGTTCCATCAATATATCCCGGGTGCCCTAAAATTAGTTATTAATTTATGTAGGTACATCAAAAATAATGAACCAACAAAACTATGGTATGGTCAGCGTTATTTTACGTTTACCGAAACCATAAAGTTTTATAGGTATCTACTGTTTTTGTTTTACATACCTTACCGACAGGCCCGACAGCCAATAATCCATGCCGACAGCAGCATTGTTCCTATTACACACGTCGAGTTAAATCTCAGCGTTGTGCTAAAATATGCAGGAGTGACCCTGCCGAACATCGTTCTCCCTCTCTTTGTAGGCGGAAAGATCTCATCGGTACTCTGTGGTTTTTATACTAGTTTTATATGTACTATTTACTTGTCGGTACAAGCAAACAATGGTACATGACGTCTGAAATGTTAGGTAAGTTTGTTTACACAAGTGAATTTGGGGATCACGACTGTACTCGTTTTTAATGTTTCTAAGTATTATTTAATAATTTTTCATAATGTTTACGTGTTTATCACCTACTTCGATTGTAACCAAGTAGGAAGTGAGAAATAACGGCGACTTTAAGTAAATAAATACCTACTTCTCTTTCGCCCTTAATTGTGTTTATGTTACGAGTACCTAATGATTATTTATTAGACCATTATAAGAACCATTAAAACGTAAGATCTCAATTTATGCCACATCCCTAGTTTATGTATTCTGGTAGTAGACATAACGTAACGTACACACAGACGTATCACTCAGTGCACATTACGAAAGTTACAGAGATTATTATTACCTACACAACTTCTTTCTTTCTTTTTACCATTTCTTTATTTCTATGTTTATTCTGTTAAATGTGAAAACTTGTAAATGGCCTTATTTATGTTGTATATTGGCCTCTCGTATTAATGTTTGACGCATTTCTATGCGACACTTAATAAATTATTCATTATGGTTATAATTCGAGAGGTTAACTCATAGACTTATATATTACTAGTCAAAGGGGTTATTAACTATAATACCTATTTGTCTACCGAAAAATAAAATAAACAACGTATTGCAACGTATTGTATTACCTGTGGTACCTACTCTGCATAGTTCAGAATGATTGAAAGGAGTAAATAGAGGAATCTGTATATTTTACCCAATCGAAAGTCTACAGCACGCGGCGGTACGTACAGTTTATATGAATGTATCCGCGGTGATCCAGCGCAAAAGTACTTTTCTCCTTTTTACGCCAGTGAAGCACCAAAAATGGACAGTGCGAGCTTGAAAGTTTCCACAAAGCTTCAAATTTCATAGATTACAAAATAAGGCGGCTGGAAGGCGCAGTGTGGGTAGGCCCCCCACAAGATGGACCGACGACTAGACATGGGTAACTCAACAAAAATGCGTGAGCTGCAGCTCAGCTCACGGTTCAGGTCAATGAGCCGGAGCTGTGAACCGGCTCACAGGTCAGCTCAATTTGTGTATCTGCCTCGAGATCTACTTCGAGTTATGATCTGTGATGCGAGTCGCTGAGCTTACAGATCGTTCGATCTGTTTGAGCTGCACTCGCTCGCTCACTCTGCGACTCACCGCCGATCTGACGCCGCTCCCGCTCATCGCCACTCACCGGTTCAAACAGGTTTTTATTGATATGGACATCTTTTATCTTTCGTGCAACGAATGTTGTTGCACAGATAGATACTATTCCGTATTCCGAGCCGTGAGCTGCGTATTTTGTCATTGAGCTGCAGGTCAACAGCTCAAGCTTATTGATCTGCATATTTGAACCAGTTCTGAGCTGAGTTACACACCTCTACCGACGACCTGGTGAAGGTCGCGAGAATCCGCTGGATGCGGAAAGCACAGGATTGGTCGTTGTGTCGATCTTGGGGGAGGTATACTAATGTCCAGCAATGGACGTCTTTCGACTGACTGAAATGATGATGATGACGACGAAATAAAGGTGTCTAAAAAAGTTACGCATTTCTTAACTAATCTTGTTTGGACTAGTTGGAAAATGCCTACGTTTCTGATATAAATTACCTACTTACAAAACAGGACGTTAAACTATTTGCAAAAAAAAAGGAACCATGGCTTAATCATTCCGAGAAATGCAACCATGGGATTGTAACACTCTACGACATGGCATCTGACTAATGTTTCAATTACTACAGGACGATAATAGCCCACTTTATATTGTCGACATCGCTATGTCGAAAATTTACTCTGACCCTTGCCTCGTTACAAATTATCTCTACTATTTTGGACTTGGGAGACGCAAACAGAGGGCTGGGCTGAATTTAAAATTAATTTGGGAAGCATTCATGACATTTGGGTTCCGTACCCAAAAGGTGCCAACAGAACTCTATTACTAACCCTAATACTGTACCGCCCGCCGTCTGTCCGTCCGTTCGTCCAAGTGGGCAGTTGAAATTCAATGAATTGAATTTCACATAATATGTGTCAGGATGGCCTCTATTATGGCAAATGCTAAAAATAATATAAAAATTTAAAGTTCAAGTTTTAATGTTATTATATAAACTTTAAAACTTAAAATCCATCCATACAAGAACCCTTGAAAAAATGGATTTTTATCAGTGTTTTTTTCCTGCTCTATCTTACAAACGTTAATACATACACAACATAGTCTAATTGTAGTGCATACTCCATAGAAATCTACATACTCTATAGTTAAGGCGCTACTAAGAGCTAAGTAGCGCCCCCATCGGTAAAAAAATCATTACTCGTTGAGTAGGGGAGAGTGGGGTAACACCGGACAGTTAAGAAAAAAACATCATACATTTGGTACAATGCTATATAATAATAAAATCGACATAGCCTATCAAAGAACATACATAAGGCACTACTTTGGTAAAAAAAAAACAGAGATAAATTATAATTTATAGGAACTATAACTTGTTTTAGTAAAAAAACATAGATCCGGATTCACCCCATACCTATGGGTAAAAGCGGATACGCATTTTATACCAACAGAGTGAATACTATCTAAATAATAAACGTATATTCTAGTAGGATTGAATACATTCTTTACATAAAGTGATTCTAAAATATAAAAAAAAAAATTAAACAACTGTTCTATTTAAGCCCATTGGCCTTGCAGCTGATTTTGGCTGTGGGGCTCTCAATGTCAGCTCGGTGTGCTGATTCAGAAATCCTCTTACCCAGTCCAAGCTGGCAAGTCCTGTTTCATTATTTAATGGGTAGTTAAAATTATTTCTTTCAGCTAATTGGAATGATAAACGTTGGATATCCATTTTAATCAATCCAAGTAGACGAGATTCCATAGTTTTAATTTTTTCTACTAGCATATCTTCCAGAAAATCACAGAAGACACGTTTTTCAGTAGCGAGACACTTCCGGAACACATGAAGTGCTCCTCTGATTTTCCAGCTTTGATTTTCTTAACGCGTTCTTCTAAAAAGTACATGGGTACATTATATGTATGTGCTGCTAAAAGTTATCCCAATCTGCCCTCCATCACTCAACTTATTAAAAGTATGTCTGACTCCACCACAGCCGACAGCCTATTTGATGTTTTGACGTATGCCTGTAAAATATTGAGGTCCTGTAAATATATGAAAAAAATCATGTAAATACAAAACACTTAAAAAGTAAACTGAACTAAACACACAAAACATATGAATCCATTTGGCGTAAAACCGGATACCCGATATCACCCCGTCCGATTGTACCCCACAAGTGCCATATTTGAAATATATTTTAAACACTTTATGTTTGAACCCACAGCAACAATTAATGCAGTTTTACTGCCTTAAATATCCATGATTCTATAAAAAAAAAATATAACATTGTATTAACACATGACCAAAACTAATGAGAATACGTCAAAAAATACAAAATAATAGATTACTTACCACTTTTTTCTTTTTTCTCCTATAGATGTATGCGCCGAAATTTTATCGTGGCCGTCATTTGCAACCACACTGCACGAGCGTTAGCGAATATCGGCCGACTGTCTAGAACGAGACAGCGATACGTGTACTAGTGAAATAGCAACTATCCGCTTTCACCCTCTGTCCGATTTCCCCCCACATTCCCCTACATAATTTTTCGAAAATCGTTTTTAACAATTGAAGTACAGGTACACTGTAGTTTAATCAGAAACTATTAACTGTGTAAATTATAGTTCGCCGTAGTTGTAGATAGAAAAAATGCTAAAAACGGCCACTTTTGACACTTTAATACAATGCAATTTAAATACAATAAATTAATACAATGTTAATTAAATGTTTCAATTTTTGTTAGGCTTTGGTGTACGTCCTACAAAACAGTATAACCAACCATACGCCAGACAACAAGCATCCTAATAACTACTGACTAAAACCAAAATAGCCAGGCCTTGAGTAGTCTGTCTAGTATAATTGTTTTACTCTTGTTTTTCAGAAAAATTATAATCCCAGCTAAAAGATTAATTGCTGTTTTATTTCTAATGCGCTACATAAGTTTAAAGCAGTGAAAGTAAAAGGTGCACCACACCAGATTTTTTTACACTGCAGCACTATAAGCGCAAATGTATCGTTCATAAATTGCAAAACAAAGTAACGTGTGTTGGACTATAACGGCCAAAATTAATATCCAATCTATCCACGATTTACTCTACTAGAGATAGGAATTTGACATAAGCTCCATACAAAATATGTCAAATTTCTATCTCTAGTCACTGAGGTAATATGTACTACGTACTAGAGAAGACACCTCGAACAAAATGTTTGTAGCACGTTTTAGAGCTCGTGCACTCTCACTCGCTTAGCCACGCTCGCGCCGCGCGTGCTCCGCGGACAGCAAGTTGTGCTAAATTTTTTATTCCTGATGTCTGCTCCAGTACGTAGTACATATTACCTCAATGTCTCTAGTAGGGTAAATCGTGGATCGATTGGATATTAATTTTGGCCGTAAGACAACAAGACACTTCTTTATTAAAAGGTCCTACATTATTAATCCAAAATATTATAAGACGTAGGTACACCTATGAATCTAAATAAGTCCTAACAAGTGTCTAAACTGTTTTATTCTTTAAATAAATCAATTTTGAATTACATGCTGTTTCCTGCTATTTCCGTATTATTTTCGAGTCACATGGTCATAAAGGAATAAAAGCTTTATGCAAACGAAAACAAACAGTAATAGAATAATTATTTAAGTAAATATTTAAAAACAATTTGATAAAATTTATTAATTTAATGCTACAAAGGATCTTTGCAACCTATAGATTTAACTACACCTTTTAAATAATTTCGGATTAATAATGTAGGACCACAGTGTAGGACCTTATTTATTAAGTATCTAGGCTACCTAATAAGATTTGACACCAAAATCCGCTATTCCCTGAGTTGATTTTTACAATATTATAGATACCTAATTTTATTATTATCACAAACTTAGAATAACAAGGATATTTTTCTTCCATTCAGGTAAGACAAGACAATATCAATAGAAATTATTTCCTTGTTTTTATTTGAGTTATTGGTGAGTACTGAGTAGAGAGAATTCTCATCCAATATCAAGGCTTGATCGTAACTTTCGATTGTCTCAAGATGAATGTAGTGTAGTGTAGTGCTGTGTGACGTTTAGTTTTTTTTTTAATACCATAGGAGGGCAAACGAGCAGGCGGGTCACCTGATGGTAAGCAATCTCCGCCGCCCATGGACATCCGCAACACTAAGGGAGTCGCCGATGCGTTGCCGACCTTTTAAAAAGACGTATGCTCATTTCTTGAAGGCTCCCATGTCAAATTTGTTCGGGAAAACCGCTGACGGAACTTGGTTCGACGTACTGTAGTTGACCACCAACCATCGATTTCAGATACATAGATGAAGGTCACGCCTAATGTATGTAACGTACAATTTAATAGAATTACGTAGTTAGATTAATGCATATTGCTGAAACTGAGTTGAGTCTGTAATGAAGAGAACAACAGAACACTTCGAAGCGTAACTGTCAACTAGGGATCAATTAAGTAAATAATGATTAATTATATGTTTGTTACATACGTACACCATTAAAGCAGGTAAGATAGCTAAGTTTATAACTTCATGCATGTTTTGAGATTTCCAGGGCTGGTCCTATCTATGGGGAATTGGGGAAACAATTTGAACTTCAAATTAGAAAGCTTTTATTTCAAATATGCATTTACATGCTCTTTCAAAACGTTAATTTAGAATCTAGTTGCACGGTTCCAAAAAGTTGAGCCTATGGAGAAGAGCCGGCAAGAAACTCCATGAATACTCTTTTGATAATTTTATTCTTGAGACGATGAGATTCTATGAGACGAGTCTTAACTACCTACGTTAGTGCAGGTAATGTAGTTATACCTACAACTATACGTTAGTATTTCTATGTTAGTCTGTGACCTACACCACCTGACTTCTATTCAGGTACCTTGTTAATTTCTAGTCAGATAACAATAGCAAGTTATCCGTTTTTATGAAAAACTATAGTTTCCGTATGACCACTGACCATTATCGTGAAGAGACTAACCCCCAGTTTCTGGATGGCTGATCAATTTGATCTATTGTCAAATCTAATGTCAGCTTCTGTGATTGGCCGGCAAAAAATTTAACAACCAATCACATCGCTTGACCTTAGATTTGACCACTGATTAGTAAATTTTTGCGTTGATCAGCCTTTCGGAAACTGGGGGTAAGTAGGTATGAAACGATTGTTATTGTTAAGAATCTTAAGAATATACTTAACACAAATACCTGACTCCTGTTTCCTAAGAGAGCTAAGAAAATTTTTGGTACCGAGTTCCCTATAAATTATCAGGATCGAATAATTTAGGCAGTGATTTACCTATGAGGGATGATATATTATTGTATGTTGATAGCAACGACCATACACCCCATAGACGCCTCATAACAGGCAACCGATGTCTGCAACACATCTATGAAATTTCACTAATGTAGGTCGCCACTATTCGCCACTTAAAATCATGAAATCAGTTTTTACATGAGCCGTCAAAACTGCCGCGTTAGTGATTAGCCAATAGCCGCCTTGATAGGGCCCGCCTCAGCTAGTGGCAGAATTAATTGTACGCATTATATTCAATATTAGGCGTCTATTGGGCTATATGTTCGTTGGCTGATAGTTATGTTATGATGACTCTACATTCCATTCATCATCATCATTTCAGCTGAAAGACGTCCACTGCTGGACATAGGCCTCCCCCAAACATCGCCACAACGACCGGTCCTGTGCCTTCCGCATCCAGCGGATTCCCGCGACCTTCACCAGGTCGTCGGTCCACCTTGTGGGGGGCCTACCCACGCTGCGCCTTCCAGTACGCGGTCGCCACTCCAGAACTTAACTGCCCCATCGGCCATCCGTTCTGCGAGTAATGTGCCCCGCCCACTGCCACTTAAGTTTGGCAATTCTTCGGGCTATGTCGGTTACTTTCGTTCTCCTGCGAATCTCCTCATTTCTGATTCATTCCATTAAGTTACCATTATTACATCATCATCAGAGGATAGTAAATATTACTAAACAAACTTTGCACTAGGTATTAATTTAGACCCGTTTTTGTTACCAACCGCAATTTGAAGCAAACTTCGGGAGTTAAGTAATAAATTGATTTCCACCAACTATGAAATGGACCTACAAACTTTGTAGTAGCAAATTGTTTTCTAATATTTACGCGAACACTGTTGATTGTAATAAAACTAACTTTGCCAGCTTGATTTAATTTTCCAGTTTGACTTTTGTAGACTGTGATCATATACAAGCCACCTTTTATTTAGGTTCCAAACTTTAGGAAAGTAAAATATCATTAAACACGAGTAGAAATTGTGGAACAAATAGTAAAATATGGTATTTCTAAAATGACCTCGTGTGTACGTAAGATGTAGCTACTCATTATTTAACCGGAGATTGGCCAAAACATCCTGATACCTAGAGCATTATGGAAGAGCATGATGGAGACCTTTACTCAACAATTGGACCAGTTAACACGTTGGCTGCCGGCAAACATTTGACCCAGTTGCTGCGTCTTGCTACGCACCTGTTGTGTGGCCGCATAGTCGTAGCAAATGAAACTACAGTGCGGCCATTACACGCCTGGCGTGTAGGAGCGGAGCGCTACGGCCGTGCGGCCAGCGGGTGTAAAACACGCCGTGCTCGTATTCCATGCTGTAGAATTAAAACACGCCCTGCGTGTAACCGAACTGGTGTAGCGGCGTAAGACACACCCGGTATGTGATTTGCCGCACAATTGTATAACAAAAACATGCAAACACGACCTGCGTGTTGGAGCCGCATTCGCGTAACACTAAGCGAACACAGACATGTGTGTTTTTCAGCAGCCAACGTGTTAATGTAGTTTTCAACTTCCTCTTGCTACAAAAGATAATAAAAAATATCACCTTTTTATTAGATCGACAGAGGACCGAGTGTTGTGGCGCAACTTGGGAGAGGCATATGTCCAGCAGTGGACTGCGATAAGCTGAGTTGATGATTAGATCGTCATTGTATCTTAGGGGGCACTTTGTTGTAGAATAAAAGTACCTTAAATAATAAAGAAAAAAAAAAAAAGAAAAAAAATTAGATTAGATGTACGTATGTTACATTCCATGCTAAAAAAAAAATCGTACGGCCGAGCGATATTTTCAAGTTTATTTATGTTATGCCCCCCCGCACTCCGTTTCATACCTCCGCGTCGCCCTCTGTTCGTGTCTGTGTGGAACTAAACTGAAACTAAAAGATATATCTCATATTGTGAAGCATAGAAATATAAATCTATGTTGTGAAGGTGAATTGTGGGATGTAATTTATATTTCAGGATATAATATATTTTCAGAATGCCCAGCTTGGGCTACGCAGTGCCACGACTTTATCACTGCAGTAGACGGCAGCGATCTCTCGCTTCCAGCCGTTGTTTTGTCAACGGTTGGGAGCGAGAACGCTTGGGACGGCGTCGTCTCCTTTTGCGAGGAGGTGATGCTCGCTAAGGAGGCGGCATAGAGGATTCGAGAGGCGTCGATCTATCTTCCCACCCGCAGGTGACGGACCGGGCGTCGCTGAAAGGCGTACGCCGACCTCCAGCCACCCTAGGAGTGGGCCTGCGGGTGGCGGACTCGGGGTAGCCCGCCGCCCGATAAGTCAAGGCCCGTGACGGTGGCGCGTCGTGTCCGCGCGCGCCAGTGAAGAGAAGGGTGCGTCCATGAGGATTTCCCCACGTAAAAAAAGAATATAATATATATTATGTTCCACAGTGAAAAGCCAGCTTAATGTGTGGGTAGCACTACTAGCACTAGCAGATAAAGTGTAAGCAGGAAAACGGAGGTCGATTCCTGTTAAAATTCTTCATTATTGTTTAAATGGCTGAATTTCAGTTAAGTAAATACAAACTCAATTAAAAACAACCTTTACCGGTAAGCTTAGCAAATACGATTCGGCTAAATTTCAAGCTAGGTAGGTAACCAATTAGGTAGGTAACTAATTATCGAAAATAAAAACGTAACATTCTTTCGCTAACTCATTCGCAACAAATTCAAACAAAAAATGTACTACGAGCGAATCGCTTTATTTTCTACAAAAACACAGAAAACTCAGTCTTAGGTACCTACTACCTATCCAAAATTTTAATTGGAAAAAGGTACCTAGGTAAATAGAAGACTTACATAACAATAAGATGTTAATTAATAACTTAATTTGTTGCCTATTTCTCTAACTTAGTACCTACGGAAATTATATTAAAGGTTAAATTAAATTAGTTGACGAAACTCTACTAGGAGGCAGGATTCATCATCATCATCAGCCTATGTTAGTCCACTGCTGGACATAGGCCTCTCCAATGGCACGCCACTGACATCGATCCTCGGTCACTTGTATCCAGTTGCTACCAGCCACCTTGCCAATATCATCACTCCACTAAGTCTGAGGACGGCCTACGTTTGCTGATTAACGGTCTCCACTCAAGAACACGTCTACCCCAGCGGCTATCGGTTCTTCGGCTAATGTGGCTGGCCCACAACTACTTCAGCTTGCTGATCTTGTAGGCTATAGACATCTTTGGTTCTCTGTCGTATCACCTGCGCCGCTGACGCTCCTTGTCTTACTCCTCGACGCAGATGGATGTGCTTACTTTTCTGGTTCTGGATTTGGACGGTCATTGTGGCGGCGCGGCGTCTTACAGATAAATTCAACGTATTTCAGGATAATTTAATTTTATATTGGAAATAAAATATTAGATCTTGTACATGCTTAAGATATATGAATCAATCAAAAAAATTATGATATGAGATACAATCTGGATTAAATGCACTAAAATAGTAGTTATAATTTTTTTTTGTTTCAATCAGAAAAAAAATTGCGTGATATTTGCTGAGACTCCCCCTCTCTCCAACGTAAGTTTAGATGAGATTTGACTCGACCCCCTCCCTGCCTTAAACATCTCAAGTATTTTATGAACGCCCCCTTTCAAGACTTGTGTTTATTACAAGTTTATTCTGTTACACGTTGGCGTTGTAGGTATATCAACTATCTAAACGAGTAAACTTTCTATACCTATACAATGATTTTGATTAGCTTGTTTTTAGGGTTCCGTACCCGAAGGGTGCCAAACGGGACCCTATTACTCTCGCTACGCTGTCCGTCCGTCCGTCCGTCCGTCTGTCTGTCACAGGGCTGTATCTTTTGAACGGTAATAGGTAACCAGTTGAAATTTTCTCAGAATATGTGTTGCTATGAGGTGTATCATGACAAATACTAAAAACAAAAAAAAGTCTAAAACCAATGGGGGTCCCCATACAAGAAACCTCAAAAAAAATGCATTTTTTTCAACGTTTTTGTTCCTGCTCTATCTTCAAAACGGTAATATATACCAGCGTCAAACTTAGTCAGATTATAGTGCATATTATGTAGTTTAGCAACAAATACTAAAAATAAGACAAACATAGACATGTGTGGTGGTACCTGCGTAAGAAAGACATGCAAAAATTCATATTTCGAGCACTGTGCGTTGATGTCTTTTGATAAACTCTCGTAAATTAAATCAGTTTTTATTGGGTATCACGTCGTTGAGGTACCCTTATTGCGCGAGTCCGACTCGCACTTGGCCGGTTTTTATAATGCATTCAATTATTCACAAGAACTTATAAAAAAATCTTCCGGTGAACTAATGCATTGTTGATCTAAAACAGGAAGTCGCTTCCTTGCCTGAAACCTTGAGACTTCTTCCTTCCCTAAATTTAAAAATAATTGAACATAATTTATGTCAGATTCTGGTCAGCATCAATCAACACAGCCTATGGCTAGCACCTTCAAAGTGACGAAGGTAAAACTGAGATACCTAATGTCTAAATTGGTTTCTTCTGAAACTGTTGTTTACAAACCAAACTATTGTAGGTAATCATTATGTCTCTATCTAACTAAAAATAGTATAGGGTTCCGTAGGTGTACAAACGAACAAACTAGAATTTTTTAGTTTTTCTGTTTTTGCAATAGACGCCAGCATTGGCGGCCGGAGCGTGTTGTACCTAATTTGTCTTGCAGGCCAAATTTATAAGGTGTGTCGTGTCAACATAACACAAGGTACCTACTTTTTGTGATTTATTCAAATAAAGAAAGAAAGAAAAATATTTATTTGACACAACTGAGACACATACAAAAGAAATATACATGAACAAAAAATAGATATAGTGAAGAAGTAACAAAGCGAGAAAAAAAGTCATTGACAGTCATGCGCCATGTGTGTCTCAAAATTGTGACAAATGGGTGTCCAGCTCAGCATATAAAAAATAGAAGGTAACTAAAGGAGCATTTACGACGAAACGAAACTTTAGGACGAAAGTCTTTGACCAGTGTGTGTTGCCAGTAATTACTTACGGTACTGAAACGTGGTCGCTCACAATGGGCCTGATAAGAAGGCTCAAAGTCACTCAAAGGGCAATGGAGAGGGCTATGCTCCGAGTGTCCCTGCGTGATCGAATCAGAAATGAGGAGATTCGCAGGAGAACGAAAGTAACCGACATAGCCCAAAGAATAGCCAAACTTAAATGGCAGTGGGCGGGGCACATTGCTCGCAGAACGGATGGCCGATGGGGCAGTAAAGTTCTGGAGTGGCGACCGCGTACTGGAAGGCGCAGCGTGGGTAGGCCCCCCACAAGGTGGACCGACGACCTGGTGAAGGTCGCGGGAATCCGCTGGATGCGGAAGGCACAGGACCGGTCGTTGTGGCGATGCTTGGGGGAGGCCTATGTCCAGCAGTGGACGTCTTTCGGCTGAAATGATGATGATGATGATGATGAAAGGAGCATTGTATGCTAGGACTATTTTTCTCCAAGGTCAATGACCTTTGAACTAACGTCTTAAGTGTTTTGCTGTTTTCATTCTATTACTCGATTTATAATCACATTATGCTCGAAATAATTTCAAGAGAGTTTTAACTAATGTCTATCAAAATGGAAGATAATAAGTTTCTACGTTGCATAGTTTAGAAATGGCAGGGGGGGGGAACATTGCAAGCCACTTTGGCGGGCTATATTTCGCAGATGTGACACCTGATAAAAAAGTGGTGTATAAAACGTTACCTTCATTTCAGTAGACCTATTCAATGATACCCCCAAGAAGGGGTGCAGTGAAAAAAAAAATCATCCTCGTTTCAAATGTCACCACTCCTAAAATACTTAATAATGATTTTTTTATTCTTTTAAAATTGAGATCTATCTTTAAACTATTTTTGAGCAAAATAACATGTACTTTTGTTTATAACTGTAGAAGTTATTAAGCTGTAAAGGATTAGGACAGACGGATAGACGGACGGACATGACGAAACCATAAGGGTTCCTTGTGGAACTACGGAACCCTAAAACAGAGTCTACAAGTCTACAACATCCATATGATGACGTATTTTTATATATTGAAATAGGTATGTAGGTACTTAGACTAAAAGTAAGTACCATCTTAATATATATAATTCTTCTGTACGTGTGTTTGTCACCTCTCAAACTGCTGGACCGATTTGGATGAAATATTGTGTGTATATTTCAATGGTTCCTGGATGGTATGAAAACACAATTGGACCCGGTAAGTGGCGCTGCTTTTCCGGGCAGGATGACGTCTGCCGGGTCCGCTAGTATTTAAATAATTACCTACGTAGGTACCTAACTACCTACCTAACTAATCGAGCGATTGAGCAACATATGCACCTGCTTACAGTACTCACGTAGAGGCCTACAATAGCGAAATAAAGAAGATACCTAGTTAATTCAAGCTGAAAGCTGAAATACTAGATAAGCTATTCTCCCAACCCAAGTAGAACTTCACGATTCACGACGGTGATTGTGATGACGATGACGTGATTTCGTGAATCGTGAAAGTTGCGTAGGTGAAATGGCATAAAATAAAACAGCAAACCTTTGAAAATCATGGACCTATTATTACGATAGGCCTAATACCTAGAAGAAAATTATTTAAATCACTGAATTTGTTGATATAGGTTGACCATGCACGTTGAATAAGCTGTTACCTAGCTGAAACCTTACGTTAGTGTTAGTGTGATTTAATTCAAGCCAAGGCTAGGCTAAGCCGAAATGCCCGATGGAAACCAGTAAAGCCACTCATTATTATCTAATTAGTTGGCGAAACTTAACAGACGTGATGGGTATCCATGTCTAATGATAATAAAACCAGAAAAAAATATGATTTTCTGTAGGTAAAACAACTAACAACAAACTACAACTAACTACCTACTCATAATTTCAACTACAGCCAGCTGATCACGGGGTCAAAGGCCACGCGGCGTGCAAAAAATCTTTTTTTACGAATTCAAAAACAATTATTGTAGTAGAAGGTTATTATGGTTTTTGACTGTGGTTTTTGATATTTCATAATAGTTTAAATTGTTTTTCGCCCCTCAAAATGAATGACGTTTCCCGAATCCCGTGCATGAGTTTGGCTATTATGATGGCAGATGGCGTGGTAATGGTTTAACCCCACAGAGGTTTATAATCTAAGTTTAAACCAGTTAAAACTATGTTTATAAATATCTCTGACTATATACCAAGGAAGTTGTAAGTAGGTAGTGGTGCCGATTCTCTTGTACACCCACCTAAACCTAACTATAACTAAAATTTACAAATTTTAGTTTAGAAAATCATAAAACTTATTCTGTGTTTATCTTTTTCTTATTTTAGAAAACTTGTTGACAGCTCTAATAATTGAGTTTGACGCATCTAAGTTGAATTGGCGGTGTTACCAGTACATCTTGAAAAAATTATTAAAGAGTGAATGGAATGACCGAAAGTTCACAAAAACAGAAGGAAATTAAATAATAATTATATTTGGAATTATTAGTTTATCATTAAAATTAAGAAGAAAAAATCATGTCACGAAATAAAGTACATTTTTGTTTTATATTTTCAATAAAATATATAAATTGGAATAATGTGATCAGATTAAAGAGCTAGGTTATTATTTTCTACGGCCCGTATTACAGAACGATACTCAAGCGTTGATCACTGTTTAAAACTAGTTTTGAGTTGAGCTTTGATTTTAAAACGTTCCTCAAGCAGAGATTTATTGATCACAGATTTGATCTGTAATAAATCACTCTGGTGTGGTCCAGACTACGCTTGAGTAGAGATTTCTATTTTAATTTAGGTCAAATTCGTGTGTTATGTTGTTGAATTAAAGTTTATAATAATTACCGTTCTGGAATAAGACCGATACTCATGTAACGATTCTATCCTTAAGTAGCGATCAGGTGATTGGAGTTTAAACTGTACTTGAGGAACCTTCTGTAATACGGGCCTAAGAGTACCTATCAAAGGAGATATATTGTTATTATTGCAGCGTATCATATGTATATCTTAAACAACGAGAAACAGAGCTATTTGCAAAAAATGCAAGGACCTTTGAATTCCATGGGCAATCACAATAATAAACTATTTCTTTAATTTAAAAAGCTGGAATTTCCCTTTTTAAAGACGTGGTTAAAAAGTTCTAGCACCCAGGCCACGAAATTTTTCAAAAAAGTTGAATAAATTAGAATATAAGCTAAAAAGTACCACGCAGGATTACAAACTTGGAGACTTTCTCCCCAAAAGAGGGAAAATTTGTGAATTCAGGCTTTTTAGGGACACATATTAGCATAAAAGGATAGAATTGAATGTCACATAGATTTTTTTTTTTCCCATTGTATGGATTTATGTACTTCTTATCCTTTATTATATAGGTACCTCTTCTTATCGAAATTATAAATTTCATTGTATATTTCTATGAACAATTTACCTTTCTGCTGAATCTACAACAGCTGCAACCACATAGTAGGCATCCATTATTTATTTTAAACTACCTAAAAACTATAAAAATAAATAAAAAAAGCTTTGCAATTTTAGTTGTTGATAACTAATTATAGTCGACATGTATTTTGATGCCTTCTAAAAATAGTCAGATTTAGGTTGACATTTCTAATATTAGGTGAAAAACGTCAATTACAGAATAGCAAAACGTCAATTTTTACTAAGTTGAATAACTAAACTAATTTTGGTCCTGTCAAACCAAAAATTAGTTTTAAAGTGAATTTCAGAATAGAAAACGTCGTTTGACAGGACTAAACTAAATTTAGGTGATTTTTAGTCTAGTTTAGAGAATTTTGTGACAAGAGAATCGGCACCAGTACCTACTACCGTACCGTACTTCGTATAGTTAATATTTCTATGCTATTAAAATTCAAATTCAAATATTTATTTGCTTTTAAATATGGTTACAGTAGGTGTTACAAATATATTTAGTAGGTAGTTCAGCATATTTTGTCATAACATAATGACATGCAAATGTTAGTGTTCACAATAAAATTATATTACTATATTAAATGTTTATCTTCCAAATAATAATAATTTGTACAAAACATAATAACAAACAAACAACAAACAAACAAAATAAACAAAACAAAACAGAGAGAGAGAGAGACAGAGAGAGTCAGAGTCCATTTTGGGTATTAAATGGATGCGAAATAATACATTAAATCGCAATAACTGTTTATTCCTATAAATAAGACACACTGCACATAAAGACGCAATTACATTGAATATCAATCAACTCAGCCTATCGCAGTCTACTGCTGGACATAGGCCTCTCCCAAGTTGCGCCACAACGCTCGGTCCTCATTGAATAATTACATTCTAAATACAATATTCACTCTGTGACGGATCGCAATCGAATGTCCCCCCTCCTTACAATAATCGTCTGTTTATATACCCTCAACTAACGTCACTTACAATCATGCAGAGACATGACATTTACCGTTGGTAGTACACGGTAAATGTCATGTCTCTGCAATCATGAGATACTGTTTAGATCTATTTAATGTCTTGTTAATGAGATTAAACATTTCATGGCAAATCAAAAATTTTAATTAGGTAAATTATTTTAATTGAAGTAAATTACGAACTTTGAACAAATTTAAAATGATAAAAATAACATTATCTTATGGTCAGTTACACGCTTTTAAATATAAACAATAATTCTCATTTAATATCAAATTTAAGTGAAAATAATAAATACATCATAATAAAACAAATTTTAACCGGATTAAATCGCGTATATTATTTAAATTGGTTTCCCTGACGTTAATAGATACATCGTTTAAAATACATTTTATAATCAAATAAAAAGCATATATCTAAATTAATTTAATTTAAAATTCATCCGCACCCACACGGCCATTCTGATCCAGCGCGCTCTCTGCGCTGTTACCATTTGATTTGCACAAAAGCGTCACCTGCCTTGGATCTAGTCAAACAATTTGAAATCACCCGCCTAGGATCTAGCTTTGATTACAAAATAGCATCACCCGCCTTGGATCTAGTCAAACGATTTGACATCACCCGCCTTGTATCTAGCTTTGATTACAGAACAAACAAAACATAAACAACAAAACAAACAAAACATAATAAAACAAACATAATATAATGTAATAATGTTCATACCACTACGTTTAGCTTGTAGTATCTAATGTAGTCTGTGGCTTGTAGTAAACCATTGACTTATTTTAACACACTGTAGTAAACGGAACGTCGCCGTCGTGTAAATTTATAAATCAGTGAATCAGTGTTGCCAAACGTGTGATAATTTAGATAATTATCTTAAAATTACGATAATTTCAAGTGCTTTACGATAAAAAATAATAGGAGGGTATCGCACAGTGACAACACAGCCCTGTGTTGTCGCTGGTATCGCACGATAGTTTTACTAATTCATACGATAATTTACATAACACTGCGATAATTTTGAGGCAGAGTGACCACAACCGAGATTAACAACAAGCTTGGGCATAAATTCCTCGTCTCTCTCACTCACTCATTATGTGTGACGCATGTGGCAGACTGATCAAAATACATGAAAAAGACCGAAAAAAACTATATTTTACTTTCAACTCCATAGCTGCGTCCTTTTCTACTCATTTATTTTGTCCGGTCTTTGTTCGTCGGTCGGTCTGTGTCAGTTCATTCCTAGTTCAGTCAGACTGACTACACTGAGGCCCGTATTCCAGAACGATACTCAAGCGTTGATCACTGTTTAAAAGTAGTTTTGAGTTGAACTTTGATTTTAGAACGTCCCTCAAGCAGAGATTTGTTGATCACAGTTCAGCTGAGTTTAGTTTCGTTTTATATTGTCACCTGTTTCGGTATTTGGGCAGAGATTTGATCTGTAATCACTCAAGTGTGGTCTAGACTACGCTTGAGTAGAGATTTCTATTATATTTCAGTTCAAATTCGTGTGTTATGTTGTTGAATTAAAGTTTATAATTACCGTTCTGAAATAAGACCGATACTCAAGTAACGATCCTATCCTTAAGTAGAGATCAGCTGATTGGAGTTTAAACTGTACTTGAGGAAGCTTCTGTAATACGGGCCTGAGTGCTATTGGAATAGTTATCTGTTTTGTATGACCTGCTTTGCATTATTTCGTTTTAATTGTTGCACGCTGCTAACAGGAACAGTATTTTTTTTTCTTTTCTTTTTCTAATAGGTACCTAATTTTGTGATTTTCAAAAATGAAGGTTTTTTTGTTTTTCCCTTTTTTGTCATAACTGCTTCATATAAAATTATAATTAACTGTATTCCTATAAAATTTTAAAATTCATCCGATTGCAATGAAAATCTTGGTGAGTTGTTGTGCGAGAGGCGGCGAAGTTTTGTGTCAATATAATTACAATTTTTATAAGAAAGCGTATGCGATAAAATATAAATACGATATTTTTTTCCTAGATCGGTGACTGCGATAGTTTCAAACTTACCATCTGGCAACACTGGTGTAAATTAAAAAGTATTGGTTGGCGGGAAAATTCGTAAAGATCGTGTTGTGGATTTTTTATTATTTTCCAAAATTTGTGTTTCTTCGAGTGTTAATGTGTAATAATGGTGGATTATTAAATGTTAAGTGCTCGTTAACGTGTACAAGTGTGGATAAATGGTAGAAAGTTGAAAAACATGACTTTCGTATTATCTCATCATCCCCTCAGAAACCTAGTAAAGTTTCCATCACTTTACTAGGATACAAGTATAATATGTTCAATGATTACGATTGAAGGACAAGTATCCATGGTCATGAATAAATTGAAAAAAAAAAAAAAAAAATTAAAAAGTATTTTATGAGCTAAAGTGACGGCACAGACCACAGACTAAGAAGTGTACTACGTACAGACGACCCACTCCCATACAAAAAAATGGCCCGTAGTAGTTGGAAAAATTGAACATGACTGTTCGTTTTTTTTTTAATTCTTTTGTTGAATTTTGGGCAAAGGCTCACACTGTATGCCTTATTTAAGCTGTTGTATATTGTTATTTCAACTTTAGTTCGTAAAATATAGCTAGAGTCCTGTAACAGATGTCAAATACGTAAAAATACATTTAAAATTTACGTATTTGACTTCTGTCACAGGACTGAAGCTACATTTTACCAACTATACATTTTCGAAACGAGAACTGAGAATATGTAAATGAAACAACATATTTTGTTCAGATTTTTATTTATTAAATTATAGTTTTTAATACAATATGTCTTATTTTGCATTCTCGGAAGAGATTTTCTAATCAGCCTAGATAAATCTGTGCCTTTCAATATTTTATATGAACACCAGTTGAAAATTAAAAAAATTACCATGCCAAGGAAGAGCACTTCAGTTTTTTACCCGACTGCGCCAGAAGGAGGGTTATGTTTTTCGTGTGTTTCACAAGAAAGGAAGTCAAATGAGTAGGTACTTAGACAAAGTTTGGCTTGGTATGGTGAACCCGATGTACAGGCTACGTGAAAGTTTCGCTCTTGATGTCTTACTATTCAAGCTAGCACAATTCTCCAAGTTGAAAAGATTGTCAAAAAAGATACTGTTTCAGCAGTATTTTTTAGGATGAAACTATCTTCTTTTCCATGAGCATATTGAGCTAGAACAAATGACACTTGAATTAAACTTGGTACAAATGGTAAATTAAAGTTCGAGATTTAGAAAAATATAATTATATTATATTTTTATATTAACATTCATGATGATGAGACTGGTTTAAATAAATTAAAACACTAATGTTTACTTTTATTTCGTAATAGTAATTAGCAGGTACTGTCTCTTCTCATGGGTGTTGTAAAAGGCGACTAAGGGATTCACCAGAGAATGCCCGTCATTCTCTGAGTTTTCAAGCAATCAACTGCGATCGCCAACCCGCCTGCCAAGCGTGGCGATTATGGCATAACACAGCAAACCTTTGAGTGATAAAGATAGATTTTAAACTATCTTGTAACACTCATTTTACATCAATATGGGATGATGGATCAGTGATCAATACCGTTTGGCATTAACTTTGCAGGTCTCAGTCAGTCTACTGCGTCAACAGCATATATTTCACTACAGTAAGTTTGCCAATAGTACATGATACCTGGTCTAGTGACACGGCCTGTTAGAAATTCCAATAAAAAGCAATCGGTACTCGCTACCAAACTTGAGCGGGTTGGAGTGGATATGAGTATACTAATTTTTTTACTACATTAGCTGTACACCTAACATTTTATAAGTAGATTACTGATTACGTACGAACCTTCATAAACTTTTGTATTCCTGTAGTTATTTCATCGGCCAAAAACAATGTAGGATAAGCACCAACTTTAAGCCGATACTTCTCATTGATGAACCATTTTTCAATGCTTCTGACACAAACATAGTTTGTGAAGATCTTGCACGCTAAACTGCGCAAATAAGCCACTTTAAGTCCTATCTCACTAACGGGAAGCGAATACATCTTAGCGTCCTTTCGTTTGATATCACAATGTTCGATACAACAATACAACACTTGTTGTTCATCTTACTTGTACTATCACTGCAAAATATCACAGTTAAGAAATCATTAAGAGGATAAGTACAGAAATTAATCAACGCAAACTTTAATCAACAACATTATATGGAAAAATCGAAATCTTACAAAAACAACCAAAATTTACGTAAAAAATTAACAATGACCTCAGACTACATAGAGATACTACGTATGACGGTCGAAAATTATCTATGGTCTTGGCAAAGGGCCTAAACGGGGTGAAGACTGTTACAAGGGGGCGAGGGTCTCCTGTCATGTATGAAATATCTAACCATAGAGTACATCTGTATACGGTTGAAATTAATTGTTCCAAGTTTATCACCCGTGGCACAGACCAAGTAGAGATGCTACGCATAGTGACGGTCGACAGCTCATCGTTGCGTTGTTTTCGATGATATTTTTAAAGTATATATCTTAACAAAAGTAGTGTAGTGAAATAATTAGGCACTTCAAGATGTGGGATCCAACTCATGTGCAAGTTACTATACAAAGGGCTCGTGGACTTTTGATCAAAGGCAAAAACGGTGTAAATAACTGTTTTGTTACGATCGCTCTCGGTAAAGATAAATTCCAAACTTCCGTCAAACACAAAGCGACTCAGGACGTCGAATGGTTAGAAGAATGTGAGTTACGAATACCTTCACAGGGGAATACTGCTGAGATTGTTCTAAAGATTTACGATGAAGACCTAATAAAGGACCATTTACTAGGTCAAGTATCGATTCCGTTAAAAGACCTCGATGTTTACGAGCGGCCTAGAAGCCGTTGGTATACCCTGCAAGGAAAACCAGGTAAAGAACATGATAAGCCGAGAGGAGAGCTAGAGGTGAAAATTGCTTTCACCGTGAAAGAAGGAAGTTTAACTGACTTGAGTAAAAAAGATAAACATAGATCATCTTTGTCTAGTATCGCCCAAAATGTAGGTGGCAGTCTCATGAGCATTGGAAGCATAGAAAAACGTAAAAGTATTAAAAAGTTTGCTAAAAATCTTGGATCCAAAATGAACTTAAATAAGAAAGATAAGAAAAGTGATTCATCATCTCTGAGTGGTAGCATTGGGAATCTCAAGAGCTCTACACTTTCTACTCCCGAACATTCCACACCCAAAAGGTTGCCAGGAGAAGCAGACCCTGGTGTTATAAGTGAAGATGATGATGAGTTTGCTTTTGATGACTTATCCCATAAAAGCTCTGGCAGCTCACTAAACGTTCAAACCTTACCACGAGGACACAAGTACACTCCCTCGCCTGTTAATGCTTCACTTGAAAACTTGGGAGGTGGTGAATTCTTAAGAAGATCTACAAGTAGTAACCTGGCAGTGCCAGAAAAGTCAGCACCACAGAAGCCTGTGCGCTTGAGCCTTGACACTTTTACACCTCCGCAGCTACCAGCACAGGTTATTGACAAAAATGATGAGTGGTCACAGAAACTTTATTCTAAACGAAAATCGAATAGTCAATTAGCTATTGACAGAGAAAAGTCTTCAAGTCTAGAAAGAAATAAGAAACTTGACAGTCCTAGTTCCTTGAAAGAAAAACCAAGTCCAAAGTTCTTCAAGAAATTCGGCAATAATAATAAACAAAAGAAATTGTTGGAAGAACGCATTATTGTGGGTGAAGAGAACATTGCAGAAGAAGATTCTATTAATCCAGCATTCAATAACATCCCTAAATCAATAGTGATGGGCTTTGATGGGAAATCACGAGAGGACTTGATGGTCATGGTTTATAATTTGCAAAAAGATGTTGAGTATGAGAAAAAGAAAAATAAAGACCTTGAAAACTATCTTGATGAACTGTTGCTCAGAGTAATGGAAACAACACCAAGAATCTTGCAGAACCCATATAGTAGAAATAAAAGCATGCATATTAGAAACAAATAATTTTTATGCAATTGCCTAAAAAAAATTGTGCATTATATCAATTGCATATGTGTATAAAATTAATGTGGCATGCCTCATTCTATTCAATGTTTAGTAATACTGATATAAGTATTTTTTTTAAACTTTCTTTATTAATCATTTATGTTGCTTTGTTATGGATTAGTATACTTATTGGGAAGAACAAGATTTATAATTGAAATTCCAGTTTTTCCCGTGATGTATTAGGTGATCAGAGGCACCTGTATTTATGTTAGCTCTTAAATGCTTGTTAGTTAACACTCTTGAAAAGGTCTAATCACTTACAAACTTAGTGCCTTATGTATTTGAATAAGTCTGTGATAGATATTATAATTTGATTTATTTGGTTGTTCATAGAAATATTTGTATGCCTCCTATCTTATCTGCAGTTTTCCAAATCTCAGGAACCAAGATGGCAATCACAAACTTGATAAGCAGTTTTATGTTATAAACTAGCTACTGTTATTGTTATTTTTGTAGAAGGTCAAATTCAAATAATGTTTAGTAGTCTACATTGTTAATTAGGTAATACATCAAGAATGTGCAACAATTACCCACTGCCACGTAATTTTGTAGAGCAATTTATACTTCTCATTTTTGTACAGAAATTGGACAATTCTAAAGTTAGTGCCAAACTTATTTAGATGTTTTTAAAAGTCTCCATTTTATGACATACTTTATTTACAAATAACTAAATAATTATACAGAATGCAATGTTGATTCTTATTGATACAAAAAAAATGTAGATTGCAATTATGTAAATTTATCTTATCTAACAAGCTTCATTCCTATAGATGTTAATGCTTATTGCTTCACACAACAAATGGCTGATCTGTTTTTCAATCGTCATGACACATTAGGCATGTATGATTCATAAGTATGTATAATAATAAGAATGACTAAGGCATTGAATGTCTTCATAGATAGTTCAAACAATTCCTATGCCTTAAAAAGTGACTCGAAACATAAGTACCTAAGGAATCCATCCAAATCTAATTCAATGAGGTTGATTATTATTTATTTGTTAGTGATAAAACATTTCTCATTTATTTATAGCATTAACATTCATATAATAATATCAAGTATTTTTAGTGCAAATCGTATTAAAATTTCATATAATTTTCGTAAATCATACTTATTTTGTAAGAAATGCCTTTGTGCAATAATTAAAACTTAGTGGGTAGGTAATGGTGTTGATTCTCTTGATCACGAACTAAACTTATTTTAAACTATCACTCTCTTTTACTAATAGTAGATACAAGAAAGGGATGGCAACAATTTTAGAACTGTCAAATTAGTTTACATCTTACATTTCTTTGTATTTTAGTTGGCATGTTCCGAGATCACGACTAAACTTGTGTGGAAATCTAAATTCCGACTAATTTGACAGTTCTAAAATTGTTGCCATCTCTTGTATCTACTATTAGTAAAATACAGTGGTAGTTTAAAATAAGTTTAGTTCATGAACAAGAGAATCAACACCATTGTTTTTTGTTGATTTATATCCTATACATTTTGTGTTTAACATTGTTGTATTACTTATTAACATAAGCATTTTATACAAGGTGTAATTAAAGTAACTGAAAACCTCTTAAAGGGTCATTGTACAGTGGACCGCACATCAGTGGTAACAGTTTGACCTTGACAGCATCTTTATTTCGTAAGCAGTAAGGGTGGTTTTCGTTATTCAAGTGACGTGACTGACTGCAGTCGACTGTACTCATCAGTATGAACGACTTTATGTGAACATAAATGTAGGGAACAGCTGTTTTTTTTTTCGCGATTACATAGTTGTTTCAATAGTAATAGTTGTTCATACTGGTGAGTACAATGACCCCTTAAAAGGTTTTCAGTTATTTCAATTACGCATTGTTATATAAATATTTGTAACAAATATACAGGATGGAATTTAAAGGCACTACAGGGAAAGTAGCAAAGCTATTTTTTTTTAAGAAACATACCTTCATATTTAAAAGTAAGTTATTATTAATATAAACTGGTTTGCCGTAGCTGCTTTTTAGATTTTTTGGTTTCCATGAATCAAACCTTCAGGAAACCCAAAATATATCAGCCTATATTTTTTATGGCACTAATAATTGATAGAATCGATAATAGGGTTCAAATCAGTCTAACAAACATTGTTCTGGATGGAAGGAACACCCACAAAATCCAACATTTCAATAAAATTATACCAAAGTAGCCATATTTTACCCAAAACACATTGTCTTTCATTGTTTGTCCAGATTTTATGGACTTTAAGACATTGCTTGGTGAATAGATTTGATCCTTATTATTGATCCTATCATGATCTATTATTAAGAGCCATGAAATACAGGATTTAATTTATGTTGATGTTAGGTACTTTGATTTCCGGTTCAGGCAAGCAAGTTATGCAGATATCATCAACATCATCAACTCAGCCTATCGCAGTCCACTGCTGGACATAGGCATCTCCCAAGTTGCGCCACAACACTCGGTCCTCTGCCTTCCGCATCCAGTTCCCCCCAGCCACGTTTTTCAGATCGTCGGTCCACCTGGCGGGGGGGCGCCCTACGCTGCGTTTGCCGATTCGCGGTCTCCACTCAAGGACTCGTCTGCTCCAGCGGCCATCGGTCCTTTGACAGACATGGCCAGCCCACTGCCACTTCAGCTTACTGATCCTACAAGCTATGTCGGTCACTCCGGTTCTTCTCCGAATAATCCCGTTACGGATTTTATCCTTATCCACTATATGCAGATATACTCATTTTTAAATATAAAGAAATATTTCCGTTTAGTAAAATTAGCTATCATCAATAATTACAAGGCATTTTCCCACCAGTCCAGGCCTTTTAATTCCAGCCTCTATATTATGATAGATTATGATGTTATATTATTGTATTTGATTGATGGGGATCTGAGGATTGTTTAACATTTAAATTTAAACGTGTCATAGACTTAATGTAAAATTTGAATAGATACTGATGCATTACATATTATTATTCTTCCTTATACGTGATGTATAATGATGATGTGATATTTGTTCAAAAGATAAAACGGAACAAATTAACAGTAGATTGTATTTTAAAAGCTAGTTTAAAAAAGTAAAGTAAAATTATTGTATAACGAAATAAGGCCTTGTATTACTGAATTTCTTGTTTATCAATAAATAAGTAGATGATTATTTATTTAATTATACTGAATACATAATTTATTTTTCTATTAAGATAAACTACCTACTCTTAAGTTTATTTTACGAAAAAAATATTAAGAGGAAAGTATGTTTATATCACCAGATAATGTAAAAGATAAATGTGTCTACTTTTTTTTCTGAGAAACTAATTTTTTCAATAAAGATTTTTTCAAATCATGCCTCATACTATAATTGTTATTTACGATATTTCCTTTTTTTGATACTTTTATAATAAAACAAGTAATGATACAAAATGATTTTTAATGTGATAATAGTAAAAAAATCACTTAATTTTAACTGTTCATTTATGACGTCGACTTTTGGCTGGTGCTGCAACAGGGGCTGCAGTTACATAAGCCTTTTGTGACAACTTGTTCATGTAGTAAATTGTTATTATGGAGAATATCAAGCTGAAAAGAAAGAAATTCAAACATTATTCCAGCTGTTATTCAGAAAATAAATAACACCCTCAATCATTGCACATGTTACAAAGAAGGTAAAGGTACAAATACACTCAAGCATTTATTCCAGTTCCGTGTGGTGCCGAACGTAAAGAATTGCACCACCCTTATCTCTTCTCATGGGTGTCGTAAAAGGCCGCTAAGGGATTCACCAGAGGATGGGCAGCAGCATTCTCTGAGTATTTAAACATCCAACTGCAATCACCAACCCGTCTGCCAAGCGTGGCGATTATGGCATATCCCCCCCCCTTTGGGGGAGGTCTTTGTCCGGCAATAGACGTCTTTTGGCTGAAATGATGATGATGTATTCCAGAACAATTCTCAAGCACGAATCTAGATTCATGTTTGTAAATAGTTCTGGAATTCAGGCCTAAGATATATGTGATCAGGCATAAGGTATGAACAATCAATGTAATTGACTAAGAGTTTTTAGTCAATCTCAATTAATTTGGACTATTCTAGCCCACTGATGCACCTAAGCCTCTCCCTAGTCATACTGCTTACCAGGAATTTGTTTTAGTAATAATATATTAGTGACAATGTGTTCATAAGAACCCAGTGTTTGTTTACAAAATAATTATCAATAATGGTTTTTTCTGCTAGTCACATCAGGATAATATGTGAAATCAATATCATTTTACGTCAGTCTAATGCAAACCACCTTAGGGACTTAGTTCAAATTTGGGAGTGTTTTATTAAAATAAATATCACAATGTTTACCATGTGGTGAAGCAGATCCTGTGTACCATGCCAGCAGCAATCAATGATATTGCCATAGACAAGACAATTTCTGGCAACTTCAACTGGAAATTTTTGCCAAACAATGTTGCTTCCAAGTTACCAATTGCCTGTGATGTAATGGATGTTAAGGATAATTAAATAAACTATTAAAAACAATGTTATATAATTAGAGTGAAATAAACAATGATATTTAAAAGTATAGATGTCACACCCTAACAAAACAAATGATTTTTTTTTCCATATGCAGCGGCAGCACAATATAAATAAATGAGTACAAAAGTAAGTAAGTTGGTTACTTCAAGTTATTTTCGCATCATAATTGGAACACTTTTTATACACACATGATGGAATTTTCGTTGTTTTGTCAACAGTCACGCTCGGCACCTTGCTTGACGCGGATTAATAGAAAAGCTTCTAATTAGGATGTTTTTGAGTCTACAGATTGCGAGCGCAAGTAACATATCTGTACTTTTAAATATCATTGGAAATAACTATACAATACTACTCGTCTGCTGTGAGAATGCTGCGGTCGACCGTTAAAAATTATGATTTACAGCATTGCTATTGGTCAGTATTGGTACTAGCCGGGCTTGGCCAGAGGTGCGGTATGTGGCAGCGGGAAGGGAAAATGGCATTGTAGCAGACAGGTAGTACATACAAACTTAACGATATCATCATCATCATCCTCCTGCCCGTCCCGGGGTCGGCGCAGCATGTTTTTTTCTTCCATACATCTCTATCAGCCGTCATCTCAGTGTTCACTTTCTTTCTATTCATATCATCTTTCACACATTCCATCCATATTTTCTTCGGTCTCCCTCTTTTCTTATAGCCATCAACATTCATACTTAAAACTTTCCTCGTAACATGCTCCTCATTCCTCCTCATCACATGTCCATACCATGACAGTCTATTGCTACTTAACTTCTCTGTCACTGGCGCTACTTTCAGACTCCCTCTTACATATTCATTCCTTATCCTATCCATTCTCGTTACACCACACATTCCTCTTAACATTCTCATCTTAGCTGCATGCACTTGCCTTTCATTAATTCCTTTCGTAGCCCAACATTCCGATCCATACAGGACAGCAGGTCTTATCATGGTCTTATAGATTTTCCCCTTCAGTTTATTTATTTTGGTGAAATTACAATCACATGAGACTTTCCATCTTCATGTCTCAGTTTGGCGAACCGACTTGCGGTACCATTTGGGCAACAGCCTAGGTGGTATTGAAGTTGTCATGGGCAAAGGTAACCACTTAACATCAGGTGGGCCTTTAGCTCGTTTCGCCATCCTATACTATAATAAAATAATAAATAAAATTTTATTTTATCAGCATTGTTTCCTGTTCAAAAAAGATAAATTTATTAACAATTTACTGTTGGTAGTACCTTAGATGAGTAAATAAATAATGGATGTGTTGTAGTAGTTTACTGAGCTATCATACCTCTGTGATCATCTCAGAAAAAAAACAGCAACACTGATTAGTCAAACGCGGTGGTAATAACAACAATCCATGAAAGGAATATT
Source organism: Asteroscopus sphinx (assembly GCA_949699075.1). Lineage (NCBI taxonomy): Eukaryota > Metazoa > Arthropoda > Insecta > Lepidoptera > Noctuidae > Asteroscopus > Asteroscopus sphinx. The sequence continues at coordinate 16,144 of CATIWT010000011.1, read as the reverse complement.
AATAGCCTAAAAGTTACCAAATACTTAATTGTAAAAGGATACCGTAACGAAGAACATAAACATCAGTGAACCAAGGTAACCGCCGAATATAATAGTAACTGGCGATTTTACTAGGAGCGGTTTGTACATCTGCATTCCAGAAAATATTAGCAGGGTCAAAATTGATGATAACACGAAAGACGTGGCACTGTTCACGGCTGAAATGATAAAATATTAAATTATAACCTGCAAATGCTATTTAAGCAATAGTGATTGGTTCATGCTATAGTAATACTAAACCCATTGTAAAATTGTGCTGTTAATATACGTTTTCCAAATAATTTCGGCGACAAGAAAACGCCGCATAAACCATTAAAATTAAAACCCGGTTTTTTATTTTGACTTTTGACACTTTTGGCAGTTACACTCGCACTCACAATTTATTTTTTTAAGTATTATGGCCTGGTTGTTAAGACCTTTAAGCCAAGTCTTTTTTATGAAAAAATATTAATTTTACAAGGCAGATGCTGGTGACTGTCTGTAAACGTAGTGTTTATATTCTCTTTGACTGCCTGTTTCAGACTAACCGTGGCCTTGTTCATTATTATTGTCCGACGTAAACATTAAAATTCTACTATTAAATAAAAACAGTACAACAGTCGTCGAAATACCTCCAAAAACATATTGATTATTTTCTCTGTGTCCAAAAAGTTAAACGACATTTCAAAAGTAGTCAACGTAGTGATTATTTTCTTTGTGGTAGGGTAGTCAAAACATCATTTTTTTTCCTGACAACTGATTGTTCGAAAATTTTGTCGAAAATCGGTAATTTTGACGCGGAAATGCGATAATTTGAACTTTTGGAGTTGGCAACCAACTAATCTTGCTTATGCTTATTGTTATAGCAGGCGTAGCATGACCGCTGTAGACAAAGCTTATGTCGACGGAAGAATAGACAAAATGACGTATTGTAGATAGATTTCTTCCGTCCGTAGCAAGGAACATAATACTAGAGGTCCGTAGCATGCCAATGTCAATAATGAAGAAAAGAAATGTTTCTATACTTCGATCGACACATGTCTACAACGTCGAGCATGGCGAACATATTTTCTCTACTTTTTACAGTTAGGGGTAGACATGTTTCTCTTCAAATAGAAGTAATTAGTCTACATCTCGTGAGACCTAGACAAATTATTCTTTAGTTTTATTAGGACTAGATTCTTGTTAAATTGGTTTCATTGGAGTCTTTGAACAAGAATAATAACATGTCGGGTTCCTATCGTCGCTATCTCCTTAGTTATTATCAAAAACTAGCCATTGCCCGCGTGTAATTGGTAAATAGTATATCGAATGACTATCGTGCATCCCCGGGAACTGTGTCTTCCCGGGATAAAAAGGTTTTCTTTATGTTAATGCACACCCTATGGTCTACGTGCTAATCTTCATCCAAATCCGTTTGAACATGATTGAAGGACAAACAAACAAACATCCATACTTTCGCATTTATAATATTAGTAGGATTACATATAAGAAAATTAGCTGAATGCCCGCGGCTTCTTCGGCTTATCCCAGAAAGCCTTATCGCGCTTCCCTCGGGAACTGTTTATTTTCTCGGTACAAAAAGTAGAAAGATTATACATTATTGTTTGCACACCATAAAAATAAAGTTGTATCAAAGATGAGCACAATACTATCAATTGGCGGTCTTATCGCTAAAAGCAATATGTTATGCCTATATACGTGGGACACTCAGAAAGTTTTGCGAAACTAAAAAAAATTGTTCTATACGTACATATATTTTTATCAAATCTTTTCAAAGTACTTTCCACCAGCCTCTATACAAAGATTCATGCGCCTAAACCAGTTTTCAAAACACTTTTTCCAGTCCGCCGCAGACACCTCGTTTACAGCCTGCTCGAACGCAGCCAGCGCATCTTCCGGCGACGAAAATTGTATCCCTTTGAGCTGATTTTTTATTTTTGGGAATAAAAAGAAGTCACACGGTGCTAGATCAGGGCTGTAAGGAGGGTGACCCAGGAGTTTGACTGGCGTGCTGTCCAGGAAGTCCCTCGTTTTGAGTGCGGTGTGCGCAGGTGCATTGTCGTGGTGGAGCAGTAGCCCGCGGAGCCCTGTGTTTGGTCGCTTGTTGCTTATAACAGAGAAAACTTCTGGCAAACATTTGGTAGTATACCATTCGGCATTAATGCTTCTTTGATCCCGTAAGGGAATTGATACCAAGTGGCCAGTCAAATTAAAAAAGCTAGCGATCAAAATCTTACCCCCGCTTCTAGATCGCTTCACTTTGGTAGGCGTTGGCTCATTTTGAAACACCCAAACAGTCGACTGGCGCTTGGTTTCTGGGTCGTATTGATAAATCCAGGACTCATCACCTGTAACGATGTCGTAAACACGCCGAGACGAGCCTGCTTCAAATTTGTTAAGCATATCACGGCACCATTCCACCCGGGCCTGCTTCTGAGCATCGGTGAGGTTGTGCGGCACCCAGCGTGATACTATCCTCCTCACGCGAAGATGGCTGTGTAGAATCTCGTGAACGCTTCCCGATCCAATCTTCAATATGTGTTGAATCTCCTGATATGTAATTCGCCTATTGTCTTGGATTAAATTTTTCACTGCTAGCACGTTTTCTTCGGTAACAGCCGTCAAAGGGCGACCGCTTCTTTCGTCATCCCCCAAAGTTGGTCGACCGCGCTTGAATTCGTTATACCAACGATACACGGTTGCCTTGGAAGGGCCTTCATCCATGAATGCCATTTGAAGTCTATCGTACGATTCATCCGGTTTCAGGCGACACTTGAAATCGTATAAAATCATAGCTCTAAAATGTTCCCGGCGCAGATCCATATTTCAGTGAGACACAATACTTTGAATTAACTCGCAAAAAATGTGGAGGGAAATTTTGAAATTGGAACTTACTTATTTTTACTTATAAATAATCATATTTTCGAAAAACATTATAACTGGCCAGTCTCCCATATATAAAAACTTTTTTTCGCAATACTTTCTGAGGGGCCTGGTATTAATCAGGACACATAATATAATACTATAATCCGGTTAATGGTCTATGTGCCAAATTTCATCCAAATCCGTTCAGCTGTTTCAGCGTGGTTGAGTAACAAATTTTTCAGTATCCAAATATCTTCACATATTTTTACATTTATAATAATAGTGAGATCGTTTTTAATACGGACAAGAACACATTTTATGTGATCTAATTGCAGCCCTCTATCTCCTAGCTAGTTTTCAAGAACTACAATTTGGCAACGAGATGGTGCAGTATTTGTGGCAGTCAGCCTGACTCAGTCCTAATCATGGGTCTTTGAACGGGTGGACATAAAATGGTCTACTCCAATAATACCTCTATACATTTTGCTGTACTTCACAAGCTGTAAATGAATCCAATGTTCACAATAGAACAAATAAAATAATAATTTACCAAAACTACTTAACAAAGTTTATTATTGCAAATCATAGAAAACTATTTAGTGACGGTAACTCTCCGGTGAAGATGAATAAGTATATTCAGTATCAGTGTTTCTCGGCTAAAGCATTTGTTGGTGTAAATTTTCTTCACTTCATCCTATATTTCAATAATATTCCAATCATATTGTCATGTAGTTCTTGAGTTTTACCAACTTTTTATTGATTTAGTTTTCAAGTGTTTATACATGAAAATTATTAAATAGCCCCCAGTCTTGTATTGTTAACGAATATTGCATTGTATTCTATCTGTAAGTTTTCTGAAAACAGTAAAAAAAATCAAATTAGTTTTGTTTACAAGGTGAGCAGTGAGACGATGTTCCAACAGTAAAAACAAAGTATAATAAATTACTAAGGTATCAAAGCAAGGAGTTACCGGTGAAGGTAGGTGTTAACTCTACTCTATACATCCCAAAATCTTCCAATAGTTAATATTGGCCTCAAATATGGTTTGGGACTGTATGAAGAACACTCAACACAATACCTATTCATAATGCTAATAATCGGGACATAGGAATATGACTTACTTCTTTCTGACATCATTAACATGCTCTTCCACAAAACCAAAAACATTATAATGTATTTATTTACAACAAAACGAACTATTTACATTGTTTTAATTTAAATATAAATAACAAACAATAATTTACTTTGTAAAACTCATCCTTCGACCTTGACATTCTAGGAGGAATAAATACAGGAGTTGACTTAGCAGGCGTACCCCTTTCGCCAATGTTAATACCAATTTCGTCGAGTATACATTTTTAACCGACGAAAAAAAGGAGGAGGTTCTCAATTCGACGCGTATATATATATATATATATTTTTTTTTGTATGACCACGCGTAACTTTTTACAGAGTTGTCCGATTTTGATGATTCTTTTTTTAATGGATAGGGTATATCTCGAAATTGGTCCCATTTATATTTCAAAATCAAAATCCACCCCTAAGGGTAGTAAAACAGGGGATGAGTGTTTGTTCACCCACTGAATTCTTACCTGTTAACTGATTCTGTTGAAACTTGACACACATAAATATAGTTCTAGACACTACGACATAATGGAGACCTGGAGTTAGATTTTAACCACAAAAAAATTAAAAATTAAACTTTTTAACAAAAAATTTAACCGATGGTTCAATTTTTTGTTAAAAAGTTTTATAGTATTTTAAATTGACCACAATAATACTTACGATTAATATTACATATTCAAAATATTGTTATCGGTCTGTTTGTTTTTAGAAGCTTTATTTCACTTCACTTGTTAGCTAATATGTTTGGGACAAATTTTGCAACTTGTCCCAAACATTTCATGTTCAACATGTTCCAACAAACTGAATTTTAAACTACTTCTCGCCAACTTATTGAGCTGAATTTCAGTATACTTATGCCAGTTCGGTGGGTTTATTCAAGTTATTTTTAAATAAAAGCTTGTCTAAGTGAATGGACGAAGTCAAGGGGCGAGAGGGGGAAGTGGGACTTGAGGAGGGCACCTTTATTAAGAGGGGATAGGCGAAGAAAAGGGTAACAGTTGCAGGAGAGGGGGTAACGTGTTTCCCGCGGGTGGAACTAGACGGCGCTATGGATTTGAGGAGGGGATGAATGAAGTGGGGTATTTTTTTTATGGGTGACCTAGAGGAGTAAGGATTAAGTGGTAGCAGAGGGGGCCAAAAATGAGGTCAAAATTCGATTATCTCTGCCCGTTCCCAAGATATCAGCTCTTTATGGTTCTCGGGTGGCAGGTTCACATTTAATTTTATGAACGACTAGGTTGTTCTTGTCGCACCAACACATTAACAAAATACTCCAGTATCGGAGCATCAAGTTTTCTCAGTTAAGGCTAAACTAAAGAAAAGTGTAGTGTTGTAAAAGACATCAAAAATAATTCCGGTTGCATTGTCATTTATTTAGATTATCAAGAGCGAAACCATTCTTCTTATTCGAATTTTATCGATATCGATACTTTTGTGTATGGTTACAATGTTATTACGCGATTTTGAGAGTGTGTGCATGAATTTTAATTCTGTGTGTAGTTTTACGTATGTGTGTTACTGTAGTGACGCAGATAATGTTTGCTTTAGTGTGATTATGTGCATCTGTGTGGGCGGGGCACATTGGTCGCAGAACGGATGGCCGATGGGGCAGTAAAGTTCTGGAGTGGCGACCGCATACTGGAAGGCGCAGCGTGGGTAGGCCCCCCACAAGGTGGACCGACGACCTGGTGAAGGTCGCGGGAATCCGCTGGATGCGGAAGGCACAGTACCGGTCGTTGTGGCGATGCTTCATCATTTCAGCCGAAAGACGTCCACTACTGGACATAGGCCTCCCCCAATTAAGGGGGGGGAAACTGTGGCGATGCTTGGGGGAGGCCTATGTCCAGCAGTGGACGTCTTTCAGCTGAAATGATGATGATGTGCATCTGTGTGTAACCCTCTCCTCCCCTAAAAGTGGCGAACAAATATGTTCATGATTTCTTTAGATACCTACTCCTGTCTTTATTCCTCCTAGTTGACATTCATGACTACAAAATGCGTATTGTTGTTGCTTTGAATTACGTACGTAATTATAACGAAACGTAATTATATGGTAGGATTTGGTAGAATTTGTACGTCATTAGCTACTTTATCGTTGAAGCTATGGAAAAAGTTATGTCACTTTGTCTACGTAGAAACTCGAGTCGACGGGTCGCCTCATGCTCGAGAAGAAGAGATATCTTGACGTATAGAAAGAGCTTTGTCTACTCTTGGAAGAATAGACATAGAATTGGTCATGCTACGCCTATAGCTTACTTTACTATTTTACTATCCACTGTTGCCAGTCCTCCCGATTTTCCGGGAGATTCACAAATTTTCTTAAAAATCTCCCGATTCTTTATGAAGCCTAAAAGAAGAAAAAGATTAGTACCTGCCAAAAAACTGTGTAAAATGAAACATGTATTTACATTTCAGGGCAGCAACATAACCGTCTTTATTTAAGGACGGTTATGTTCTGCCCTGAATATTTCCGTTATTCCCTATTGTAATAACCATAAATTCTCAATGTTATACAAAACTCTAATTGCTTTGATTAAAATATAATACCTAATTATGTCTAGGTATATGGTATATTCAATGACAAATATGGTTACTTCAAAAAACTTTTAGTCGAAAACATCTCCCGATTTTTTCATTGTTTTCTCAATACATGTCCTCCAGCTTTTTTCTTATTACGCCTTCCCGATTTTGAAAATTGAACCTGGCAACACTGTTATATCGTATCTTGAAAATGAAAACGTACTGGTACATATATCATTAATCTGTGATGAAAACTGTAGTGATTTATGTAGTATTCTCTTTGGTGATATATATATACTCTTTGCGAACAAAACCCAAAACAAATACCATGACGTCACATTCCAACTTTGATAATGATTTATATGATAACAAATTAAATAGATGACGGTCTATAGTTTGCGTTTATGTAATTTTATTTTATTGTGTAACTAATGTTATGAACTTGAAAGTAAATAAGTAAAATGATTCGCGTCGCTAAAACAATGAACTCCAAACTTGTGAAAAGTTTAATTCATCGTAGTTTTGTAAGTAAACAATTAATTAAAACTTAATATAAATTCATACTGCAAATAGATATTATGTTCCTTAAATAGAGATACCAATTTCCCAAAATTTTGCATTTGCAGGAAAGAAAGAACATTCAATATTAACTACTATTTTGATTTGATTTTCTTGGTTTTTCAACTTGTAATTTCTAAGTCCGATATTCATACAACTTTTTTTAAACTATCTATAAATATAATTTCAGAGTACAGCTGTGCCTCAAGTCAGAATCTATGAAGTTGGACCAAGAGATGGCCTTCAGAATGAGGCCAAGTTTGTTCCCACAGATGTTAAAATAGAACTCATAAATAAACTGGTCACAGCTGGAATAAAAGATATCGAATCTGCAAGGTACCATAACTCATAATAAGGGTAAGCTTTGGATTAATTGATGTCGAGTTAGAAGTACATATTTTTTTTATGGAAAGGTTACATTATATTAAGACTTCATGTAAAATCTCAAGTTGCGAAAATCAATAGTTTTCGAGAAAAAAATATTTCAAATTCACTAATTATTTCAGATAATTTCATTTCATTTTCGTTTATTCCGTTTCTCCTCGAGTTGTGTAGAAAGTCAAGTGTACCCCCATTGATTGTATCTGTGTACAAAAGGAAATGTTGCTACTGTTTCGGACCCTAACTCGGACAGGTTAGGTTTTGAAAGGGGTGGCTGCCATCCCCTTGGTTATTTTTTTTAAACCATTGCGCCCCTCCAAGCAGGGCTCCGACTACGCCTTTTAAGCAACTTTAATGTGTTTGTTGAGCTTCGGTTACAATAATTTGTTTTTCTCAAAAATGGTGCATTACCTTTTATGGGAGTGTTGCCAGGTTGGTGTTTGTTGTTTGTGTGGGAGGTAGCCCACCCCTTCTCCCCCCTGCCAAACGAAATTTTTTTTTTACCGGCGAGAGCTTCGCTGGTTTCCGGGGGAGAAAGAGGTAATTTTCCCCTTACCTCTTTCTCCCCCTGAAATCAATGTTTCCGACAGAAAATTCAAAAGTGAGGTTAGAATACTAAAACGAAAAATCTCGGAAGGGGGGGTTCCGCAACTTTTCCTTCCCCTCTGGTTCTACCCCTCCCCCTCACGCCCCTTAATTCGACGTCAATTAATCCTAAGTCCCAACCATATTAATTCTGTCAAGAAATTTTATATTTAAAATAAGTATTTACCACTCGGCACTCTACATAGATTTAATAAAGAAAAACCGGCCAAGTGCGAGTCGGACTCGCACACAAAGGGTACCGTACCACTAGGTACCACCCATCAAACTGATACCCTGGTAGAAACTTATTTAATTTACGAGAGTTCAGCAAAGGTGGAGCACTGCATGTTGATGTCTGTCATATTAACATCTGTTTCTTAACCAGGTACCACAGGTACACATGTATTTATTTGCCTTATTTTTTATTAATAACTAGCTGTGCCTTGCAATGCCATCTTTTTTTTTGAGCCAGAAACCTTACATACTCAGAACAACTCAACAAAGTTTCATCACAATTGGATGAATGGTTTAGGAACACATAGGGGACAAATTTACAAAAAAAATCATTCATTTTGATTTAAATATGTAGATTAACTTAATGAAATTAATCAATATTATTTTTTTGCACCATACAGTGCTCAGTGCTCAGTTGGGCTAGTCCACAAATTCAAAGTCGCTCAGCGAGCTGCGGAGCGAGCTATGCTTGGAGTTTCTTTGATGGATAAAATCCGCAACAAGATTATCTGGAGAAGAACCAGAGTGACCAACATAGCTTGTAGGATCAGTAAGCTGAAGTGGCAGTGCGCTAGCCATGTCTATCGAAGGACCGACGGCCACTGGAGTAGACGAGTCCTTGAGTGGAGACCGTGAATTGGCAAACGCAGCGTAGGGCGCCCCCCTCCCCCGCCAGATGGTACGAAGACCTGAAGAAGGTGGCTGGGGGGACTGGAGGCAGAAGACTGAGTATTGTGGCGTAACTTGGGCCTATGTCCAGCAGTGGACTGCGATAGACTAAGTTGATGAAACAATGCTCTCACGAAAATGTGAATGAATGAAAATGTGATTGAATGATTGAAGGACAAACTTAACTTTGCCATGGGCATTAATTTAAAGTTTGTTACATATTCTTCTATTGTAAGTTACACTTTGCATAAATTAAATCTAAAAAAAAATTATGTATGCAAATTAGTTCAGTCTGCACTGTAGTTACGCAATCGTCTTCCAATTTGTGTATGTTGTAATCCACTAAATATGTGTGATTATCTCTAGAAACGAATAGGTTAGGTCAAGTGTTCTCAAAGTTTTTTTTTTTTTTCATTTTAAAAGGAATTTGATGACAACCAGGATTTCGTAACACCTGTCGCTATAGCCGCTAAATTACAATACAACGGTCTTTGCTGGCGGTATCGAATTTTAGTTGCACATTTAATCCGTGTCAGGGCAGCTCTCTTAGAGTGAGTCTTGCAAGAGCATTTTAGGCGATTATAAGGCGTTAACAATTCCCTAGTCCCTTAACTTATAGCACACCTTGGACACTCAATACAATATAAATGCTAGCACCACCTACATACACAAGATTACGTCTGTGTACTAACGCACACACATATGTATGTTAGGGATGCTCGCCGCTCGTAGTACCGACTGGGTTCCAAGCGCTTCTCAGTAGTTCTCAGAGATGGCGTGCTTTTATAGCGACTGGCGATTGACATCCATTGCAATCTTGCAGTCCAATTGCCGTCAAATTGCGGGTGCGTGCGGGGCGCGGGCGAGGAATCTTAAATTGGTGGGGGGCGGTTAGTGGCCGTTCTGTACGTTAGTACTATTAGATATTCTGTGCTTATAGTCCATTAGTCCGGTATTCTATAGACAACAAAATTCTAATTTCTGGCATTTAAGTAACTGTTGGAAAGAGCTAACAGCAGAGTGTGAGTTCAGCATTCAACTTAATCTGATGAAGACGATACTGTAAGACATAGGCGGTTGAACATGCTAAATAGGTCGTGTATTTCGCAGTGAGTCCCTTCCCTCGCAATCATTTAGTTAACCCTCTGCAACTGAGGTGACTTTATTGTTAACATTCGACTGAGGTGGAGTCTATCAGACGTCATTTAAAATGGCGTAAATATCGTAGGTTTAGAAGTTTAATTATACATAAGCATTATTCATTACTTTAAATGGTTCATATACTATCAAATTACATAAATAGGATTTATAAAAAAACAATATGTTATTACCTGTTATTACTTACAGAATCACATTTATTGAGATCAAAATCTTACACATTTGGTAATTTACCTTACTTATTATTACAATTTTATTTTCACAAAGATGAAATTTAAAAACTTTACTAATTTTAATTTTAAACATAATAATGAGAATCCTTAGTAAAAAAATCAACAAAATCGTATGATAGGTTTAGGCACAAATCAGTCTTAAAGTTGACCTTAATTTTTCAAGTTAGTACTTACAGTCTTCGCAAATTTGGGCTGAACACTGCAGGAAAATAGCTTTCTTACAAGCACATTAGGCGAATCTTATCCGCCTTTTCAGTCTTCTGCATAATCTTCTTCCTGGTGATCCTGGTTGAGGAGGAGGTATAGAAAAGAGGGAGGGGAGAATCTTTACCTAAAACTCTTTTGATGTTCAATTGAGGTTCTCTAGGCAGTCTTTTGTTATAAACGGGCTGTTTCAAACTAGGAAAAACTAAATCTCTTGCTAAAGATAGCAAGAAGTCCCCTCTTCTCAATTTGGCACCTGGATAACCTTGAAACAAGACAGAAGCATTTACACCAGCTAGATCAAATATCCTGTAAAATATTGCCATGTGCCAGCGACGTGTCTTTCGACTGCATGAATAATAGATCGAACATTTTGGGATCCATGTTTCCTGGATTCGACATCTAAAAAGAAAAACTAATCAGTTTGAAGGTAGACGAAAAAAACATTTTGATAAACTGAGGATATGTCCAAGAGATACTAAGGTAGTATTAATTTTTTACTGAGGTTATGTCTGAGAGACACTATGGAGGTACAGATGGTCTTTGTGAGGTGACGTCTAACAGAATCAGATGTTATTGCTGTACTTACGTCTGACGGACACCAGCAGCTTGTAGCACGAGACGTGTAGATCACGAGGCCACTTGCTCTTTACTATGCGCTGTGGAGAACCATTTTAGGAAGGTACTGAGCGAGACAGAACCATACCACATGATACTGCGATTTGGCTACGCCGAATTTGTTTGACGGTGTCTGACAGACTACCACCTCAGTCGCAGAGGGTTAAACTTCAACTTTGAAGCTGCGATAAGTCGATCGATACCTCGAACTCCGAGTTATAGGTAATATCAATTATCTGACTACAGCACTAGACGCTAATACCGCTACGTCCAAAAGGTACACATTTTTTCGTTCCATTCTTGACTAAGGGTGGTTATCGGTCACGAATCCGCAGTCTGCGTAATACAATGGTAACTACTCTGATTTAGACAGGCAAAGCTAATCAATATGGTAGTTTATTATCGGTCACGAATCCGCAGTCTGCGTAATACAATGATATCTACTCTGATTAACGGCCAAAATTAATATCCAATCTATCCACGATTTACCCTACTAGTGATAGAAATTTGACATATTTTGTATGGAACTTAAGTCAAATTCGTATCTCTAGTAGGGCAAATCGTGGATAGATTGGATATTAATTTTGGCCGTTAGACAGGCAAAGTAAATCCATATGATAGTTTATTGTTGTTTCTTATCTATACTATAATAATAATATATATAATATTATAAAGAGGAAAGATTTGATTGTTTGTTTGTTTGTTTGCATTGAATAGGCTCCGAAACTACTAGACCGATATGAAAAATTATTTCACCATTGGGAAGCTACACTATCTCCAAGTGACATAGGCTATATTATATTTTCAAAAAAATTTGGGATCCTTACTAAAACACCAATAATGTAACCCAAGGTGTAAAAAAATTACTTTAAAATTCCTTACATCGTGTGCGCTGCTAAAACTATTGATGATAGAACAAAATAATGTATTACGGCTATGCAGAAAACATCATTATCTACAAACAATGTCGCGATAGCATATGTCTAACTATTATAGTTACATCACAAAAAGTTATATTTTATTTATAAAATTTAATTAAAATGACGCCTCTAGAAAAGGCTCTTTATTTGTACCTTGGTATTAATCCTTATCAAAATAAATTACTTCATATTCAAAACTGTTTCAATATCTTTATATAACTTTTTGAATTATTCAATTCGGACTTTCCATTCGAAAGATATCACGAGTTTAAAAATGTAAGTATTAGAAAAAAGTTGCGTGGTCGCCGCTCACTCCGCTCGGCTAACTATGCGATGTAGGCGTCACTGGCGTACGGGAGGGGAGTCAATTCGCAGACATTTCTACACCAGGAAGTCCCACAATACTACACGGGCCAACTTTATAACTTTTTTTTTTTTTTAACTTTTTTTACTTTTACTCTTTTTTAGTAACTTGACGCAAAAAGAAGTGTGTATGTGTTAAAATTAATAATTTTTAAATTTTTTGTTAATTACCCGTGCGGAGCCGGGTCGGGCAGCTAGTGTATTATAAGTATGTATTTACAAAAAAAAAAGTATATAAGTATTATATCCATTGTCTAGTACTCATAGCACAAGCTCTGCTTAGTTTGGGTCTAGATGGTGATGTGTAAAATGTCGCAAAAATATTTATTTATTTATTTATTTATTGTCGGTCACGAATCCGCAGTCTGCGTAAGACAATTATTTATTATTTATTTATTTATTCATATATTTATAAATTCTGCAATATCACTATGCCCCACAAAACCGTGTTATCGGTTTGACGTGGGAACTAGTCTCTGTACAATAATCGAACTATAAACTAACAATTTTCATATCTAGCACTTATCTAAGTAATATTTTTTTAAGTTACGCTTAAAAATGCGTTTATTACTTTCGTGCCTTATGCAGACTATTCAATAGATAAGGGAAGCGTTTTCTTAATGTTCTGTCACCATAATAATTAGATATTCTGGGCACAACGAATTTGCCAGCAGCCATCGAGCGGGTGTTATATTTATTATTTACATATGATAAGTTATGGTCCTGACTGCCATGGTTGCTTACAGCCGGTTTTTTTTTTTTTGTTAATGGTAACTACTCTGATTAACGGCCAAAATTAATATCCAATCTATCCACGATTTACCCTACTAGAGATAGAAATTTGACATATTTTGTATGAAGCTTATGTCAAATTCCTATCTCTAGTAGGGCAAATCGTGGATAGATTGGATATTAGTTTTGGCCGTTAGACAGGCAAAGCTAATCGATACGATAGTTTATTGTGGGTCATGAATCCGCAGTCTGCGTAGTTAATACAATTATATCTACGCTAATTTAGACGGGCAAAGCTAATCGTTATGATAGCTTATTATCGGTCATGAATCCGCAGTCTGCGTAATACAATGGTACCTACTCTGATTTAGACAGGCAAGGCTAATTGTTATAATAGTTTATTATCGACCACGAATGAGTCTGCAACCATGTTTCGGTTTGTTACCACTTGATGAGAGATGAGGCGATAATGCAATTGGCTTCTCAAATATAAGCTTCCATTTTTTTAACAGCTTCGTGAGTCCGAAATGGGTGAAACAAATGAGCGATGGAGTCGATGTCATGAAGAACCTCCCCAGGGCGCCGGGAGTTAACTACCCGGTGCTTGTGCCCAATCTGAAGGGATACGATACTGCTGTAAGATCTTCTATCATCTTATTTATCTCATAACTTATTGCTGTTATATTTTAAATAGTCATAAGCGAACATACGTCGGTCGACGCGACGGGACGTGTACCTACCGTTGACCGCACGTTAGTGCACAGTGGTAACAGTTTTACCTTGACGGCGTCTTTATTTCGTAAGCAGCTAGGTCGGTTTCTTAATTCAAGTGTTACCACTGACCTGCGGTTGACCGTACCTACACTTTTTTACTATGGCATGGCAAATTCCTGGTTTTACCGCGAAAAATATTTTGGGTTTTACACAAATACCAACCCATTAATCTGATACCTATATTCATAGACTTATATATTACTTGCCTATATTATTGTAAAATGCCTTTTTCCTCAATAGACATCTTATTAAAAGATTATATTACGCTATCGTATCCGGGGACAACACGTCACTACGTCTCCGTGCGGTAAACAGGAACACAACATTTTTTCATAGACGACTATCCTACACCTACAATCTTGTACAAACTGCAATTGTTAGAGTAACACGAGAGTGAGTTCTAGTATTTTTCATACAGAAACTATGCAACGTAGAAGAGGTGGCAATATTCCCGGCTGGATCTGAAGGTTTCTCTCAGAAGAATCTGAACTGTTCCGTTGAAGAAGGATTGAAGAGGTTCAAGCTGGTAGCTGATCAAGCTGTGAAGGACGGCCTCAGGGTTCGGGGCTACGTGTCTTGTGTCGTGGGCTGTCCTTATGAAGGACCTGTGCATCCGAAAGCCATCGCTAAGGTAATTACCATAACTAACATAACCATTGAAAACCTCTTAAGGGCTCATTGTACTCATTATTATGAACAACTTTTACTATGGGACCAATACAGAAACCGCGAAAAGAAATCAGCTGCTTGATGCACTTATGTTCGCAGAACTCGACAAAATGTAGGCAACAGGCCACAGCTGATAATTTTTCGCGATTTCTGAATTGGCCCCATAGTAAAAGTTGTTCATAATGATGAGTACAATGAACCTAGCGGTATTCAGTTATTTCAATTACACTTTGTATATGTAGTAACTAGAATATATGCCCGCGATTTCGCCCGCGTGAATGTCTGTTATCGCGCATCCCTCGGGAACTGTTCATGTTCCCGGGATAAAAAGTAGCCTATATGTTAATCGGGGTTATGTTCTATCTGTATGCCTTTAATTAAAAGCCATACAGTAGTTTTTGCGTGAAAAAGTAACAAACATCCATACATACATCTATACATCCTCCCAAACTATCACGTTTATAATATTAGTTGAAGTAGGATAATAAGGTACCGTAACTGTCATAATAGTAGAGGAAGTGGAAGAGGTGTCAGGATGGTAGCAGGTGGAAATCCATAGTCTCTGCCTTAATGGGAAACAGGCGTGATAATATGTATGTGTTTTAAATTCCTTGCATTTTATAAAATAAAATGGTTTTTTTTTTATAGTTTAGGATGGCGAAACGAGCTAAAGGCCCACCTGATGTTAAGCGGTTACCTTTGCCCATAACAACTTCAATACCACCTAGGCTGTTACCAAAATGGTACCGCAAGTCGGTTCGCCAAACTGAGACATGAAGATGGAAAGTCTCATGTGATTGTAATTTCACCGGCACCCGTACCCTTCATGGTACGGTTGCCTATGGTTTTGTGTAATGAAAACAATTTCTTACGTCATGCGTTAAATTCAACGAAACTCACCCAGACGGTATTAACTTTTACGACTGTGCTAAAATTATTCTTATCGTTTAAATAACAACTAACACCTTTAGCTTTATTACTTTACTTTACTTTTCTATGAATAATTTAATTATAATTAATCATTCTAAACGGAATGATCAGTTAAAAATTTGTGGTAATATAACAACATCCTTAAAACCAAAAGCATGGATATCTAAGGGTTATATGTATAAACGTGAATAGAAATGAACTAGGCCCATATAACTAAAAACAAATAAAATTGGTTCCCAGAACATTATAACAACAAGTTAATTCCAATAAAAAAAAATAGTAACTTGTGGTTATATGCAAGAAAATATGTACCTATAACAGTAAACTTGTCCAACAATAACAAATTTTAATGATTGGAACAGATAACAGAGCAACTGTTCGAGATGGGGTGCTACGAGGTGTCCTTGGGAGACACCATTGGCGTGGGAACTGCAGGGTCCGTTCAGCGGCTTCTGCGAGAGGTTCTGACGGTCGCCAAGCCTGAACAACTAGCTCTACACTTCCACGACACATACGGACAGGCTCTGTCGAACCTTCTTGCTGGATTAGAGGTAATAATATTATGGCTATGGAACTCAAAAGGCC